>CALYDF020005297.1:0-14506 GCA_944474145.2 Dicrocoelium dendriticum | reverse complement strand
GTTAAGTTAATTGAAAAATTAGTACGAGATATAGTGGAGAACCATTTACATATGTTTAACCTGCTTATTGTCGAGTAACATGGTTTTCGCAAAGGATTTTCATGTCAAACGAACTTGCTGGTAGCTCGTGAGAGCTGGGCTGAAGCCATAGACAGTGGACACGAGGTGGAGGTGGTGTTCATTGACTTCGCTAAGGCCTTTGACACTGTCCCCCCTTCGCGACTCTCACTGAAGTTAAGGTCGTATGGAATACCTGGTTGCGCTCTTCAGCGGGTGTCAGTGTTTCTGGATGGACGGGGACAGGGTATTCATGTGGGAAGCTGTCTTTCGATTCGACAAGCTCTCCTTAGCGGCGTTTTGCAAGGCTCTGTCCTAGGTCCGCCGCTGTTCTCAGTATACGTGAATGACTTGCCGAGTGAGCTTGAGGTACCATCGCTCGTATTTGCTGATGGCCCAAAGCTCTGGAATAATGTTGATATCCCTGGGGTCCTGTGGCTCTTCAACGGGCTCTGGATAGACTCTGGGAATGGGCTGGGTTGCTGCCCATAAACCGGGCAAAGGGTTCAGTGTTGCGTATTGAAGCGTTTGATGCCTCCACAAGTTATGGGCTCGATGGGAGTGAACTTCCTCACTTGACTCATCAGGTTGAACTAGGTGTCGTCCACTGTTCCACACTACACTCTGGCGACAACTGGAAGAAGGCGGCTAGTAAATGGTTCCGGATGTTGTGGTTTATCCGTCGTTCTTTCGGGACCCTAACCGTTAATGTGTTCGTGAAGATTTTCTAAGCGTTTTTGCGACCCCACCTAGAATAGTGCGTCCTGGCCTGTTCACCATGCCTTGTCGGGGACAAAATGGCACTAGAAAGGGTGTTGCGTGTCGGCACTAGGTTGGTCGAGTGGTTACGAGGGCAAACATACCCCGAACACCTACTTACTTGGGGATGCATTCAATGCACTATCGAAGGATTAGAGGGGACCTAATCCAAGCCTACAGCTTTTGACGTGGTAGGGTGGCCCTGATCTGTCCATGCTATTTAGTCCTGCTAGATTATCTGGTCTCCGCGGGCATTGTATGAAGCTGGACAAACCGCGGTGCGATCAAATTAGAGCGGAGACACTGTTACGACGTCGAGTCATGGAGCTCTGGAACTCGCTACCAGAAAATGTTTGTTATGGAAGTTACGGTTAAGGGGTTTGAGGGTCAACTAGATGCTCTTGGGTGGCAACACGAAACCTTTCCTTTTTAATGACTAATTCCCATCTTCATACTTCTATTCTATTTTCTTTACTTTTCCTCACCATTGGTTATATTCTCTTCATTTGACTAATTTCCCTTACTATTTCCCTTCGATTTCTTCTTCCTCTCTTTCTTCACGTAACTGACAGCAGGGCAGCTAATGTAAGGAACGTGGTCATTAAATTGGTGGACCAGGGTGTTTTTCGGATGTTTTTCGGGTGTTTTGTAATAGACCCATCAAGGTCGGTGCACTTCTATCAACTCCTGGCTCGACGAGCTGCTCAAGAAGGAACAGTAACGGGATCCATCCTACCGTTCCAGTCCCACCTGAACTTGAGCTTGAACTTCTGATCAAGCTCTCATGATCAGTAAGGTCCCCCAGGATTCTGTACTCGGCCCCGAACCTTCAATATCTTTATAATTGATCTAGCATCCAAACTGCAGACCGACTGCTTAATCTGCGCGAATTATCTGAAGCAGTGGATTGAAGTACTCAGTCTGGAACATGCAGACATATATCAAGTGACGTTCGGTCTGCTCCATGATTGGTCAATAAATTGCCAGTTGCACATTAACCGTGACAGATGAGCTGTTCTTCAAATCGGTACCCTGAGCCTTTTTGAGGTTTGCCGATTTGAGGGTTTATTGCTCGGAAATATCAACCAGGAGAGGGATCTCGCGGTTATTGTGTCTCCTGATCTCAAGACAATCGAGGACACGTGAATGGGTTAAAAATTTTACTATGTCAGGTGTCATCACTTCTGAACCTGCATAAATAACGTAATGTAATTACAGTAACCATTAGCCTTTTGCGTTTATTGTTTAAACGCGCTATAAGCTGGGATCTTCTATTTGAGCTGTTCATCAGCGAGCATACTTGTTCACGTGAGAGAGTCGCTGTGGAAAGTCAACGTGCTAGATGCTGTCCCTTATTTTGGTAGTGGTTTGTGCTTTACTCCTCTGTGTTCCTTATGTTCTCATGTTCTGTGTGGCTGCTGTCATTTTCAGGCTGGTATTTTCAGCTTTTAATGAACTCCCGCATGCAAAGCGTTAATGCGCCTTGCATTCAAACTCAAGGGTAGTAATGTCAGCGTTCAGCCGGATCTCCCACTGCCAGATCGACTGAAGTTAAAGGAAGCCATCAAAAGCCCCAAGAGCAGGCGGGCGGCTGGTGGGCAAGGCCTTCGTCTTGTGGGTATTCAGGTGGTCAGCCGGAAGTCAAATTCTGCCTTACCATAACCCCTCCTGGTAGCATACGACTCAGGGCTGGTCGTGCCGAGTTCCTTCGGGTAGTGCTTAGTAATGTGCGTATCCTAAGGAACGAGGTACATGAGGTCGGTCTACTTGTAGACAGATCACGTCCCGACATACGTGTTATCACCGAAACATGGCTTTCCCCGATATCACAGGCGGTGAAGTATGTTTACCTGGCTACGCACTGCTTAGATGTGATCGCTCCGTTGGCCGCCAAGGTGGGGGCGTTGCTCTTAATGTGAGTTGTAAACTTGGTGTGTTGAGGACCTGTGTGTTCCAGTCGCCGCATCAAACTGTTGAAGCCCTGTCGACTATTGTGTGCACTTCCTCTTCTCACTTTACAGTTGTAGTGGTATATCGAAGTCCTGGAAGTATCTCCAGGGAGGTTATTGAATTTCTTCGTACTCAGGCTGCCAATAGGTGTCTAATACTGAGTGACTTCAACCTCCCTGAAGTCTGCTGGGCTGATCTATCTTGCAGTTCGGTGGTGGGCACTTTCGGTTCGGATCTCCTTGAGCTAACATTGCAACTGCCTTTGCATCAGTTCGCGGACCTCCCGACTAGATATATGAGCAACCAAATCCCGTCTACCTTGGATCTCATTTTTGCGAAGTCATACGATTTCATAAGTAATATTACTTACGACTGTCCTCTAGGAGCTAGTGACCATTTCTGTATATCATTTCGATGTGCTCTAACTAAGTGTCATCAAGCTACCGCTGAGGCATGTCCAAATAGTTGACTGGCAAACTTTAACGCAATGCGAGGCAAAGCTTCAGTTCTGCGTTGTGCGATCACCGTGGCTGACACCGTTGAGACAGCCTGGGAGAAATTTAAGGCATACCTCACCGAGCTCTCTGCTCCCCACACCCCACTCATTAAAACGGGTGACACGGGCGCAGCCTCTGGATAGATCATACAGGTAACTACCTGCTCAGGAAGCGCTCTAAGTGCTGGCGAACTTACCAAGCGGCTTCATCAACCAGTACCAACGAAAGCTATCGAGCGGTTAGAAATAAATGTAAGCAACATATTAGAACTCTTCTTTTTCAGTACGAGGAGGATTTGGTTAACGCAGCCGTAACAAATCAAAAGTTAAGATTTTGTTCTGTTCTCCGAGCTGAACAGTTTCGTTGCAGACGTTAAGATCCAATATACAGGCAGCTGCGAGAAAAGATTTCACGTGCATCATCTGGCAAATGAATCGGAAGAGGCGGCGAATACACTGGGAACAAACAATGATCACGGGACCTGAATCGAACTGAGCAGGTTCAAATGTCACCCGCTCACCGGTAAGAATCGACAAAACAAATCAGTTTACTTAACGCACTGAGGAAGTCACCACGACTGGTGATGAAACGTCTGCAACGAAACTGTTCAGCTCGGAGAACAGAACAAAATCTGAACAGATCACCCGAGCTACAAGTATTCCGATTTATTGCCAAATCCAAAGTTCTTTGCTTACGTAAAGAGACTTAGCGGTACAAACTCGTCTATACCGGCTTTACTACGAGCGGACGGGACCCGTGGTAATGCTTGTATATTTAGCGAACAGTATACTGGTGTCTTTTCTCATGAGGTCTCTCTACCTCAGATTGAGCTGGTCACAAAAGTTCCAGAGGATTCTTGCCTAACTGAAATCAGCATGACGGAGACACAAGTATTTGGGTTATTGCAAGGGCTAAATCCTTCCAAAACGTCTGGCCCTGATTTAGTTCATCCGAAGCTGATGCATGATTTGGCTGCTGAGCTAAGTGGCCCTCTCACATGCATGTTTACAATACCACTTGACAGCTGTGCCTTACCTTTGAAATGGAAGAAGGCGAACATCTGTCCGATTTTTAAGGGCGGCGACAGCGCTCTGCCCGCGAACTGCCGGCCTGTCAGCTTAAAAAGCGTAATAGTTAAGTTGTTTGAAAAATTGGTCAGGGATTCGGGGGAGAATCACCTGATTAGGTTTAACCTCAGTGCGGCACAGCACGGATTCCGTAAGGGATTTTCATGTCTGACAAACTTACTTGTAGCTCGTGAAAGCTGAGCTGAGGCAGTAGATAACGGTCACGCTATCGACGTGCTTCTCGTTGACTTCTCGAAAGCCTTTGATACTGTTCCACCTCAACGACTCTCATTAAAGTTGAGATCGTATGGGATATCTGGAGCCGCCCTTAAATAGGTTTCTGCTTTCCTAGGTGGAAGAGAACGGTGTACGCGTGGGGCGTAGCCTTTCGCTTAGACAAGCTGTTCTTAGTGGCGTTCCGCAGGGCTCGGTTCTAGGGCCGTTGCTTTTCGCAATTTATGTCAATGACCTAACCCAGGAGCTTGAAGTGCCGTCGCTATCGCTTTCTGACGACCCCAAGCTTTGGAAGATTGTGGATATCCCTGGTGGCTCTGAGGCACTTCAGAGTGCCTTGGATAGGCTCTGGGATTCGTCAACCTTATGGTTGATGCCAATAAATCAGGCAAAATGTCTCAGTGAAAGCAAGTATATCTTGACGAGATTTGTCTACGAGCAGACCCTTCTCGCACATCTTGTTCCTCAGGCTATGCACGTTACTAAGTAGTACTTACAAGACGTCGGCACGACCAGCCCTGGGTCGTGCGTAAGTAGCATAGGTTCAGGCAGGTGGAAAAGGACCGCCGGCTGACCACCTGAAAACTCGCCAAACGGAGACCTTGCACACCAGCTGCACGTCGGGCTTTTAGGTCTCTGCTGGCTTACTTTAACTTTAACCTATCCGCTAACAGAAGGTCTGGTTGTACCCTAAAGTTGCTACCCTAGAGTTCGTAGACAAATCACATTAAGCTCTGTGTTTTTCTAGGGTGGAGCAGACCATCCTAAGCAGACGTGGTCAAGGGTTTTGTTGACCATCCGGAACGTTTCCCAACCTGATGAGCTTCCTGATAGTAACGCCAGGGTAACCTGGTGGTAAAAGCTTAGTCCTACCAAATTTAAGCCAACCAAGGTCAGCAAGCATGCGCTGGGTGAAAAGAGCGACAGTGGATTCAGTGGAGTTGCTGCAAATTACACTGCTGTCTTTGTAACAATCGCCCCGACGAGGTATATTTACTCCACATGCTCTACCATCCACGCCCCATAGTTTTTCGACAGGAATGGGTGGGACCAAAGGCGACGGCACCTCATGCCTCACTGAGGGAATTGCAACACCAGGTGGTATTTCCAGCTCAGCCGCTTGTTTCTTGAGCACGTTATCACCTCCCAGTTTGGGGCGGAGGGTTTGCGCGCTTTGCTTGCCCTCTTACACTTATGCTTTAATGGCCTAGGAGCCCGTGACTCGCTTTCCATTTGGAGCGGGTCAACAATGCCGTCCGAGGCTTCTGTGTCAGTTGTCTCCATGTGTACTGCAACGTCCGAGAGGATGCACGCCTCTTCAATGGATGGACTGTCAACAGAAGGACAGCCCTTTACAGCGTCCACATTCGCAATATTCAGGGATTTCACAAGCAAATCCACTTTAGAGTTGAGCAAGACAAGAGTAGCAAGCTCGGCTAAAACCTTCTCAACAACTGTGAACCTGGATGCCAGTGCTTTGAATGCAGCCCAGGTGGAATCTGGGAGCTTCGCTGTCTAAGCTCAACAATCAGCACATCTAAACAGATGATTTGCACTGGATGGTAGCATATTGTAGTGATTCGCTCGGAGGCTGGTAAAACGTTTGTGATACCGGCGGGAACAAGCCTCACACTGTACATTTAGAGATTTGCCTATTCCGGGGGCCCAGAGTGCGATTCCAGAAGACGGATCGAGTTGCAGGGAAACTTTAATTGGTTCAGCAAAAGATTCCCTGTTAGCTAGCTGTAAACGAACGACACCGTGGACGCTCTAGCAAGGGAAACGGAGTAAACACAGCACACAGCGCATTTGCGCGTTGCAATCGAAGCGAGCGCCAATCAAAAATAACGATGAGCAAGTTAGGCATTCGAACTCAGCAAGCCGTTTAACAAACCACACCGGTTGCCTAAGTGTACAATTATAGAATTTTGGTTAGAACTTTACACAAGCAAACCGGGGAATCTCCAGACTGCTGCATAGCCCTCTCCCAGAAAGGACTGTGTAAGCAGTCCTTCGATCTACGTAAAGAACTGTCGGTCGCGGGCCAGCCTTCTGCGAGACCAGGTTGTGATAGCCGATGCAGCTGCTGGGGGAGAACCATGCAATCGGACCCTAGCGGGCTCCCACCCTTGTCCTCCCTACGGTGTCGAAACGGTAATAAAATTGTTTGTAGGGGGGGACAGTTAATAAAGTTCACGTAGGCAGTTGAGCAGGAAGTTCGTTCCACTTGCAGTTGACGTGCGGGTATCCAGCGAAAGTGAAACTGAGGCGCAACCAACCGGCGGTGTATATGGAAAGCAAAATGAAAAGCAGCGTAAGTGCACAGCCATAAACAAAAGAGTGTAAAGCGAAAAACGTGCAAAGCTGTTTTTGGGTTTTCAAAAGGTTTTGCTCTTTTTTGGTAATTTCAAAACGTTTTGGTCTTTTGTTTGTGGATTTTCAAAAACGTTTAGTAAGAGCAGAAAATTTCTAAGGCACGTTCTACGTAAAATAGTAAGTGCTGACAAAGTCTGAAAAACGAACTGGAGGCTTGAGTTTCCTACCGCGTCGATTGAGAGTAGGGCGGGTAGGAGTGCTGTCGGTTGTGTTTGTCGGTTCTGCTGGAGCGGACTGACTCGTCTGAGGTTGCGGTGCGAGCTGTGATGGCACAGGCTGTGAAGGTGCTTGTTGCACCGAAGAGTCAGACTTGTCGAGGAATGCTGGCTTGAGTCGATCGACGTTGATCGTCTCAGTCTTACCATTGTAGTCAATGGTAAACGTCTTGTCGCTTCTGCGTACGACACGGTACGGACCAGAATAAGGGGGTTGAAGTGGTCGACGTACGCTGTCAGTGCGAACGAACACGTGCGTGCAAGTGGTTAAGCGTTCGTTTATGTTTGTACGCAAGCTCTGTGCTCTGGGTTGCACAGGCTGAAGCTGTCGCATGTGATGAGATAGACGAGCTGCGTAGTCGCCATAGTCGAAAGTTGTTGGCGCTTTTGGTGAGACGAGTTCACCAGGTAAGCGTTGTGTGCATCCAAAGACTAGAGACGCTGGAGTGGCTTGCAAATCCGCTTTAATCGTGTTTCTTATGCCTAAGAGAACGAGCGGATGTGCTTCGTGCCAGGATGTGCTAGATTGGGCACAGAGTGAGGCTTTGAGTTGCCGGTGGAACCTTTCTACCATCCCATTAGCTGCAGGGTGGTATGCGGTGGTTCGATTATGTTGGCAACCAAGAACGTTGAGCAATTTGCTGAAGGATCCGTCAAAGTGTGATCCTCTGTCGGTGATGACTACGCTTGGGCAACCGAACTGAGCTACCCAGCGTTCTAAGAAAGCTTGCGCAACTGTCTCAGATGAGCAGTTGACTATCGGAATCGCCTCTGGCCAACGAGTGAATCGGTCGACACAGGTGAGTAGGTACACGTAGCCTTTGCATGGAGGCAAAGGTCCGACCAGGTCGACATGGACGTGTGCAAAACGAGCGTCAGGAGCGGGAAAGACGCCAAGTGGGCTTTTGGTGTGTCTGTAGACCTTGGCGCGCTGACACTCTAAGCATGCGCGTGCCCAAAGGCGGACATCGCGATTGACGTTGGGCCATATGAAGCGTTCCGTTACGAGCTTCTGCGAAGCACGTATGCCGGGATGAGACAGGTTGTGTAAAGCATTGAAAACTAGTCGACGCATTGAGGTAGGAACTACGGGTCGGGGAGAAGTTTGTGAGACGTCACAAAGAATGGTCCCCTCAGATGAAGCTAGTGGGACTTCACGTAGTTTTAACGAGGTGTTGCGTCGTAGCTTGTCGATGTCGGGATCAGCTTGTTGGGCAGCAGCCATAGCGGCTAGATCAATGTTGGTGCTAGGCGATAAGCTGATCTGCTGAATGCGTGAAAGCGCATCCGCGACGGGATTGAGAGCACCTGAGACATGACGTACGTCTGTCGTAAACTGAGAAACGTAGTCTAGGTGTCTAGTTTCCCGCGGCGAGTACTTGTCTGTTGCGCCATTGATTGCGTAGATCAATGGCTTGTGGTCGGTGAAGACTGTAAAATTTCGACCTTCGAGATAATGACGGAAATGTCGGATACCTAGGTAGATAGCTAACAGTTCCCTACCGAAGGTGCTGTATCGCGATTCGGCAGGTTGTAAGCGCTTTGAGAAGAAACCTAGAGGTATCCATCGATGGTCGATGAGTTGCTGAAGAACTGCACCGACGGCAGTGTCCGACGCGTCAGTCGTCAGGAGAGTGGTGCTGATGTGTTTGGATGGGCGAGAAGCGCTATGTTGGAGATAGCGTCTTTAAGCTTCTCGAAAGACAGTCTAGCGTCGTCTGTAAAGTGAAAAGACCGTTGTTTACCGCGGAGCAAGTCAGTCATTGGTTGAACAATGCTCGCGCAGTTAGGAATAAAGCGTCTATAATAGTTAACCAGGCCAAGGAATCGGCGTAACTGCTTGAAGGAACTGGGAGCAGGATAGTCCTTCAGTGCCTGGATTTTGTCTGGCAGAGCTTCAATACCAGAGGCGGATATGCGGTGGCCAAGAAAGTCGATGGAGCTTTGGCCAAGCTCGCATTTATCGGGGTTGACGGTAACCCCATGCTGGGTTAAGCGTTGGAAGAGAGCGTCGAGGTGATGAAGATGCTCGTCATCAGAAGAGCTGGCGATAAGAATGTCATCTAGATAAGGATAAACGCCTTCGAGTCCTCGCGTTACCTCATGAATGAAACGCTGAAAAGTTTGGGCAGCGTTGCTGAGGCCGAAAGGCATTCTGAGGTACTCGAATAGACCAAATGGCGTGATGACTGCTGTTTTAGCAATGTCATCTGGCGCGACAGGTATCTGGTGGTAGGCACGAACTAAGTCGACTTTGCTGAAGATAGACTTGCCAGCTAGAGCTGAGGTCAAGTCGTGCATGTGCGGGATAGGGTATTTATCCGGGACGGTAACTTTGTTAAGTGCCCTGTAGTCACCACAAGGGCGCCAGTCACCGGATTTCTTCGGCACCATGTGTAATGGTGATGCCCATGGACTTTTGGACGGGCGGATGATTCCCAGTTCGAGCATTTGCTCGAATTCCGCCTTAGCAGCTTTGAGCTTGTCCGGGGCTAGTCGGCGAGGGCGGGCCGAAACAGGTGGGCCCTTAGTGCAAATGTAATGCATGACGTTCGACGTCACAGGAGGCAAGTCGTTCAGGACGCGAACGAGTTTAGGGTGCTTGCTGAAAAGTTCTAGAAAAGGCTGTGAAGCTTGAGGTAGGACACGAATGGGAGTGATAGCAGCCACGTTGGCGCTGGTCCCGATAACACTGAGCTGTGTCCTAGAGTCGATAAGCTTCTTCCTTTTAGCGTCGACGATGAGGTCGAAGCGTTGAAGAAAGTCTATGCCTATGATGGCGAAAGGCACAGCAGCGATTATGAAAGGCCAGCGAAAGGTTCGCCGGAGGCCTAAATTGAGCGTTAGCAGCTTTTCGCCGAAAGTTGCGATTGGTGTGCCATTGGCGGCACGCAGCTTGGTCGGCGATGGTGAGACGACCTCATCTGAGCTACGGGGTATGACGCTAACTTCGGCACCAGTGTCGACTAGAAACTCGGTGCCGGAAGTTAAATCCCTAACACGGATGAGGCGACTTTGGTGTTGGCCGGTCGCGTCCGTCGCCGTTACAGACCGGCCGAGAGTTTCCCTGCTTCTCGGCGAAGTTGCAAGGCTTGACACATTTACGAGCTGCGGTACCAAAGCGCTGATGGTACCAACAGCTAGCTTGCCTGTTGCTAGACTTAGAACGTTTGCAGGGCGATTTTGAGCGGCTAGGACGACGACGGGTCATAGTAAGCTGTTGCACCTGGCGACTAAGTGTCGCAACTTGTGCTTGCAGGGCTTCTATGGTTGACTGTAAGCCAGTGATAGAAGTGCCCTGGGACGCGACGGCATGACCTTGCTGGCGTCGGCTTGTGGCTGTGATCGTTCAATAACTCGATCCGCTAAATCTGCTAGTTGAGTGAGCGAAACGGAGCTCACTGTAGCGAGAATCGCTTGCGTGTTTTCCGGTAGTCGCTGTAGCCATAGTTCGCGAAGCAGTCTCGTCCATGGTTGAGGAACCAAGGAGTTGTTACATTTCCGTAGCAGGGTTGAGGGCAGTTTGTCGCCCAGCTGCAGATCCCTGAAAAGCTGCTGCAGGCGAACTTTCTCAGAGGGCATAACACGCTTAATCGTGGCCTCCTTGAGAGCCTCATAGCGGTTTTCGGTCTGAGAAATGATGACGTCACGAACCTGCATTGATATCTCCTTGGGGAGATAGGACAGGAGCTTGCAATACTTCGCGTAGTCGGAAGTGATTCTGTGGTTATAAAACTCGGCCTCAAGATGAGCGAACCACAAAAGAGGATCCATGTCCCAAAAAGGTGGAACAGAGAGAGATACAACGCTAAGCAGAGACTCTACCTTATGGTCTACAGATTCCATGGCTTAAACAATGACGCAAAAAATAGGCTACCGTATGCAAAAATAAACCGGAAAATATGAAAAATAAATGGAACGAGCTCACCGGAGAAAAGTTCGAAATATCCGGCGTTGAGATTGTTCCGGATCCGGGGTCACCAATTTATGAGGTTGCCTATTCCGGGAGCCCAGAGAGCGATTCCAGAAGACGGATCGAGTTGCAGGGAAACTTTAATTGGTTCAGCAAAAGATTCCCTGTTAGCTAGCTATAAACGAACGACACCGTGGACGCTCTAGCTAGGGAAACGGAGCAAACACAGCACACAGAGCATTTGCGCGTTGCAACCGAAGCGAGCGCCAAGCAAAAATGACGATGAGCAAGTTATGCATTCGAACTCAGCAAGCAGTTCAACAAACCACACCGGTTGCCTAAGTGTACAATTATAGAATTTTGGTTAGAACTTTACACAAGCAAACCGGGGAATTTCCAGACTGCTACATACACAACCAGATGAATCCGTAACTGGTCTTGATCAGGCAGGATTGCCGCTAGCTCCATTTGACTCATCAAAGGTGGAGACAAGGGGTTCATCCGTCTCGGTTGTTAGCAAGCCGAATATCTTTAAGCCGAAAACTGAAGAAGTTAAACCACGTATGCAACCGTAAAACGACCACAATAGAAAAGCAAACTATGGTGTGAAACGGGATACCGCATCATGCCACTACCTGATTATGGCTCCATGGGCGTGCCCCACACCGTCGAGAATAAAATATTTATTTATTTAAGAGTGAACATCCACAAAACTTCCAACAGGCTTCACGGAGACGCTATGTCCAGTACCACTTTAATCGATACAATATACATTGGATAAGAGGAATGGTGATAAGTCCACTTTCGCTACATGAGCTTCGTTCGCTTTAACCTGCATGAAGCGACAGTCCAGATAGTCGGAGACACAAGGAGGAAAATTGCCAATGACACCGATTCCCGGTGTTTAAATAAGATCCACTCATGCAGGACCTTGACAAAATCCGTAAATAAATAAATAAATAGTTTATTCTCGTCATTGCGAAACACACCAGCAAGGGCGTGATCATGGGATTACAGACTTGTATGATCGGCAAGTGCACAAATTAGTACATTTTGATTAATAGTATAGGAATTTATGTGCTTGTTGAGATGTAAAACTATGTTTTATTGTGTATTTGGAAGGAGACATGTTGTGGGAGTAGGTAAATGTGACTGTGTGTGCTTGTGTTCGTTGTGTTCACCATCGAGGGATTGTTTGCATCACAGCTCAGATGGTATGTTGACCTATTATGTGCCACCGTAGGATCCACTAGTAACTGAAGGCTTAATCCGAACTCAATTGCTGGTCACCCTTCCATCTCCTAGCGCGCCGTTATGTGTCGTTCGTCCTACTCGCATCAACTCCTCTTGACAGCAGCTCGTCACTGTTGGCTCCATGTAGCTTGCAAGGAGCCACGTCCTGCCTCTCCAACCTTCATTTTCTTCTGCCGTCTGTCTCTCTAAGTCTCGCTTACATGTTGATTTCTCTGTCAAAACTGTCGGTATTAATAGTAGTCAAACGACTAAATGACATAGCTACACCGCAGACTAATCGAGCCTCGCTAGAACAGCCACTTGTTTCCACTTTTACTTAGAGTTATTCCACGTTAAAAACCTTGGTACGGTTGACTCGACCTCTTGCTCGCATCACCTGGAAAGCCTCG
The DNA here is from genome assembly GCA_944474145.2 of Dicrocoelium dendriticum. Lineage (NCBI taxonomy): Eukaryota > Metazoa > Platyhelminthes > Trematoda > Plagiorchiida > Dicrocoeliidae > Dicrocoelium > Dicrocoelium dendriticum. The sequence goes on along the minus strand of CALYDF020005297.1, from coordinate 1,795 downwards.
TGGGATCCCTCACTCCTTATCAGTAAACCTTTCTCATACCGACCCTAACCTTTTCTCATTTGGCATCTGTTTTCATTCCCCATTTTAATCGGACGACCAGCTTTATTGCCAAGCAGTGATCCTGTCTCACTGGACTAGTCTGTTTATCTCTGACTGCTCCCATGCTACCGAGCCTTAAACGGTATTGGCTCCGATGAGTTAACTCTACTACCCCTACTCTGAGGGACTTATAGACTGGTACCCTCATTATTGTTCTAGCCCCTTTCTTATCTGCATTGTCCGACCTATTCGTAAAGCGCCGATTAATCCAATACCGCTTAGTCGGCCTCGTAATCACTATATTCATTTGGACTTCTGAGACATCACTTCCATTGGTTCGGCTGACCTATTGGTGCTGTTTACACTACTTGGAGAGCCTCGTGGGCTTCTCCACTCTTTACCAATAAACCCTTCTCACCTCGACCCTAACCTTTTCTTCTCTCGCTTTCTGTTTTCAATCCCTTTCTTATCGGACGTCCGGCTTTAATGCATTGCCGTGATACTGGCTCACTTGCCTAGTCCGTCTCCCTCAGTCTGTTACTACGCTATTAAGACCTACGCGGTATGCGCCCCGTAGTCTTAACATGATGTTTCCCTTAAATATGGAGCCTGCTTGGCTTGCTCACCATTTACTGCTGGCTCCTTCTTACCTGTACTACATGTCCTTATTCACATGCGCCGACTAATCAAGTCCTGCCCGATCGGCCTCCTGCTCTCCGGATCTATTCAGAATTCTGAGACGTCACTCTTCTTGGCCCTTCTGACTCTACTATCCCTTTACATTACCTAGAGAGCCTATTGGACTTCTCTTACCCATCGTGAATAAACCCTTCTCATCCTGTCGCTAACTTACGTTTTATCGCGCTCTGTTCTCAACCGTTCTTCAACTGGCGGTGTGGTGATCTAGTCCACCGATCAGTTTCCTTCTCTCTGATTGCTGATATGCTACTCCGACCCAAGTGGTATACGCTATACAGACTCAACGCTGTTGATCCCTTACTACGTGGAGCTGCTAGACTCGTTCACCTTTTGTTACAGCCTCTTTTCCTGCCTTTAATTTTACGTGCTATTCCTGCGCGCCGACTAATCTAGTCTCGCTAGATCAGCCACTTGTTTCCACTTTTACTTAGAGGTATTCCACGTTACAAACATTGGTTCGGCTGACTCGACGTCATGCTTACATCACCTGGAAAGCCTCGTTGGCTCCTTCACTTCTTCTCAGTAAACCTTTCTCATACCGACCCTAACTTTTTCTTATCTCGCTTTCTCTTTTCATTCCCCTTATTAATCGGACGACCAGCTTTACTGCCAAGCAGTGATCCTGTCTCACTGGACTAGTCTGTTTATCTCTGACTGCTTCCATGATACCGAGCATTAAACGGTATTGGCTCCGATGAGTTAACTCTACTACCCCTACTCTGAGGGACTTACAGACTGGTACCCTCATTATTGTTCTAGCCTCTTTCTTATCTGCATTGTCCGACCTATTCGTAAAGCGCCGATTAATCCAATACCGCTTAGTCGGCCTCGTAATCACTATATTCATTTGGACTTCTGAGACATCACTTCTATTGGTTCGGCTGACCTATTGGTGCTGTTTACACTACCTGGAGAGCCTCGTGGGCTTCTCCACTCTTTACCAATAAACCCTTCTCACCTCGACCCTAATCTTTTCTTCTCCCGTTTTCTGTTTTCAAAACTTTTTTAATTTTAAGTCTGGCTTTACCGCGTTGCCCTGATCCTGGATCACCTGCCT
>CALYDF020005296.1:0-14516 GCA_944474145.2 Dicrocoelium dendriticum | reverse complement strand
ACAGTGGATTTCCCTAACAGATCCAATCGGCCATACTTCTCACGTAGATGAATTCATACTAAGTGTTTGCCACAGAAAGACCCTAATGTAAAACTTCGGTTGATAAAGGGAGGATATACAGCATCTTGGATTATCGGTGAACCACGAGAAAGCTATACTAACAAATAAGATGTCCAAGGCAGAAGAAATATCTGCCTATTTTGAACGCGGCGCAGCTTTATTTTAGTGTCATTCTGATCCCCTAGATCCAACGAACGTGGGGATTTATAATACTTTATTGGAAGGATAACCGCCTGTCGAACTTCTTAGTTCAAAGCAAAGACATCTGCAGGAAGAATATTAAGAATATCACAAGCGTTACCAGCACATAAATATCTTGTGCACATATCGGATTTTGCATCATACATATTGCCGCTTATTGGCCGTGGTGCACCGACATACACTAAAAACAATAGATAGACTACTCCGAGCAAGTATGTGGAAATTGCTACGGCTCCTCCAAGACTCCGGCGTCAATTTCATTCAAGCGGTAGTTCAGGATTATAGCCTAGTCTTCCCTGGCTTGCTGGTATTATCCCATATATCTAGCGGGACCGCCTTGAACACCGCCATTCCATCTCCCTTCCAATTAACAGTTGAGCACTACGTAAATGTTCAACGAAAACCTTCCAGTGCACCGGCATGAAGCGAGTGATCATTGACAAACGTGACACGGGTGAGTAAGGAAGGACTGTCTACTACAATCTGTAAACTCGCCCTCGTTTCTAAGGCTAAATATGACACCAGTGTCCTAAAATGGATAGCAAACCCTGAACGACTTTTCCAATACTTTACATCAATGTAACACGGTTTCGTGCGGATGTATTGTCGACAGAAACCTGAGACCACAGTGAATGATCACCCTCAAAACAAGGAGGCCTTCATGTCGGAAAACACATGGACCAAATGAAACACTTACCAACGCCCACTGTGCTATGCGGTAACCAGCAACGCTTGTGAAGTGGCACTACGATATCGTGAAACAGCGTATCAGCACACTTATCTCCGTGCCTTAAATTATCCCGGAGCCTTGCATTCTAGAGCTGTCAACGTAAATCAAGCTGGATTTAATCGACATTAAATACTTTGCATTGCGAGTAACGGGCGTGGTATTATGCGACATCTAGAGAGTACCACGCAGCAACCAACGTAACATCGACAAAACGTTGTAGGTTTTAATGCGGAAGGCATAACAGGCCTTGTGCTCCCCTAATTCCCTCTAGCATAGCATATGCCGCACAACACAAAGGCATCAACAACCGTGACCATGTATTCGCAACAGCAGGTATGCATTTTTCTCACTTGGGCTCACCAGTTGTGACCTATCAAAATTTGGATGTCTTCAATGCGAGGATCCAAAAGTGTACAAACAGCTAAGTGCGCGGTGTAATGTCATAGCACACTTCACACTAACAACGTACAAGTAAGATTTACGAAAGCTACTGATAAAAGTTTTGATTTCAACATGGTTACCGTTTCCATATTGTGTATTGACATGCCAGTCTCGGTAATAATATATAATGCCCGGGCATTGGACTATGCATGAACTTGCACGAAATAAATAAATAGTTTTCTTCTCGATGAAACAATACTCACCAGTACTGGCATGATATAGTGGTTGACACAGCCACACCGGCACTGTAAGCGTATGTACATCAAACGGTAGAGGTAAGCGTTAGCAGAAAACATGGTTTGAAACATTGTTCATATTCTTCGCATAGGAATGTTTCAAAATTGATAAGCATGCGCATTATGGTCAGAGAAAAATGTGGCGTCGAATCGCGGTAAAATCTATGTGTTTCTTTTAGAGAAAATCTGCGTTAAGATGTACGAATGTTTCCGGAGATTGCGATTTATTTTCCGCAGTCATAGAAACCCGAGAAACTACTTCCCAAGCAATGATAGACGAAGTAGGGTTGTGGCTTCTGGGTTATACGCAATGGCATGGTTGTCACAATATTCGATTGCAATCGTTGCTAGTTGGAAGCACTTGGTAGTAACTGTACTTTGGTGGCGAGTCAACTCCGCCACGTCGCAGTGTTGTTAAACAGACAATTGTGGCTTTCTATAGCCAGAATGCTGGCAAGGCATAAACACAACACGTTCTGCAATACCGTTGTTGATAACAATTTGAACAATAATGTGTCAGCAACAGCATTTCCTTAAGAAAGTTTGTTCGCTAGGTTACTCGCAGTCATATTGCATCCAATTTTTCTGCTGGATAACCGAAAGCTTACTCAGGTTTCACCAGGAAAGTTTGAAGCCATTGGTACTGGAAGAAGATGAGATAGGGCTATGGAGAGTGAACTAGAATCTCGTAGTAAAGATATTGGATGTTTGCTTTAAGTTATTGATGCCGAGCCGATCACCCAACGTCCAGGTGGGTGTCACATGCATGTCCACGAGGAATAGCCAACAAAACTAGAAGGCTTACATCGGGATGACGATTTTGTGAGGTAATGTTTCAAAGGTGAAAATGATCTAAATTCAATTTTTAAGCTATTAGGAAAGACTAATCAAGGAGGTTGTTTTAGTCGCCAGAATATAGATACTGTTGAATGAAATAGTGCAGAGACAAGCTATCCATCCGAGACATAAGACTGTTGGTAGACCACGTTGCCGAGGTGGGTAACGTATTCATGATATAATGAGACCAATTAAATAAAGATTCAACTAACACTGGAGAAATAATCACTAGCGAGGTGTGCGCATTGGTACACCATGGCATCGCAAGTAATTGGAACACTTGCAGTTAGATGAAGCGTTCTTTAATTAATGTTGTGAAGATGAGCGTGGTTTGAATCCAATTGTTCAAACCAGCGTAAAAAGCATATCAAGAGGTTTGCTGTAATACAGGTGTGGCCGAATGCAATAGTATAGACTACAATAGATAAACATCCGGATGGTATATGATAGATGGCACACCACAAAGTCAAAGTGAGTAACGTATCCGTGGGATAATGACGCCAAGTACACAAAGATACCAAAACCACAGCAAAATAATCCACCGGCGAAGTGGTAGGAGCATAACTTCATGACACCGCAAGTAAGTGGAACACTTGCAGGTAGATGAAGCACTTTGGAGATGATGTTTCGAAGGTGAAAAGGATTTGAATCTAATTGTTCAAGCCAATATAAGAAAGAGAGCAGAAGACCAGGATGTCCGAAGTGGTGGACCGCGCTTCGGACGTATGACGATCCAGGTAAGTTTATTAAACCCTTCTGTGCAGGTCACACTGAGGGGCAAGGAATAACATGTCCAAGCAAAGAAAACCTACCAGAAGTGAAGAATAAAGTGATTAGTGTTGACGACTTGCAGCTATTGGAAAAGCATTGCCTCGTTTTTGTGTACATATTAGCTGTGGTGTCGTGTATCCATGTGCGTTCTTATATTGGACTTGAGAACATAAAGGCTGTTTACAGCAACCAGGTGTCAAAATATGTGGAACGATGCAGCAAATGTAGGGAAGTGCAGCGCACGGCAGGTGCGCTGATAGAACAACCGTCTCAGAAAAGTGAATTGAGGAGAGAGAAGCCCGCAGCAGTTTCTACGATCAGTGGCTTTGATGGTGCATGCAAATGGAATGGGTGTCGTTTTTGGCCAATGAAAGTAACCCGGAATGAACACATGCATGGCAAAGGGTATGGAAGAAGCTATGTTGCCAAAGACCAGCGTGATATGACGGTGTGAGTGATAACCAGCTAGGCGGAGATGTAAGTCGTAATTAGCTGAAAAAAGCAGAGGAACAGCCAATACATGGTTAAGGCTCCGACTATCTTTACCGACATATTTTATGTGCAAATATAATTGAGGACGAAGACTATTCTGAAGGGAATGAAGACATAAATGGTTGGAGGGAAAGAAAAGGAAGCCTATAGCAATGAAGACAAATTATCGGAGAAAAGGAGGCAGTGCTAAAGGCAAGCTTCTTCTCATTGGAATCTGTCGATAAACACAAGTAGTTAGACACATGTAATTAGGTAGCGATGGTCAGATGATAGTCCGATAGCATGAGACGTGGCAACGTTTACTAGGATACCGACAGTTAATGCCATAATGTCATATAACTAGATAGAACGGATGAGGAAGAATATAATGTTGAGAGAGAGTGAAATATGGGATGTAGGTTAGTGAGGATGACCCTCTGAGGTAAGTGATGCATATAAGACAGTAAAGGATATTAGCAAACACGCACGGGAACGTCCATTTTCAGATCCAGGGGAGAAGCAAGAGTAGGAGAAAGACAGTCGCAAGAGAGAATAGCGCAAGCTGAGGCGTACTATGGCCTGGAAATATTCAGAATGTGAATGTGACGGGTAGCAATAACTAGGTGCGCGCCATTGTTGGCGTTGGTTTATGCATAGAATTGGATGTCATGAAAGAATGAATATAATGTATTGGTGCAACTTGACGGTTATCCATCGTAAGTCGGGGACGCTGCCGCAAAACAACTCAACTACGGGTGTAGTAATCTCGTCAGTAGATATAATACAGGCTCCTTTTCTGCAGTCGTGGCGACTGGTTGCATGACTGTTATAGCCCATGGTATGATAGTCAGGGTCATGGGTTAGGTCGTTAAGCCAAGTTTTAGTAAGAAGAATAAGTTAATGGTTAAGTGAATGAACTAGATTACGGAGAAAATGCATCTTACTACTGAGTGAAAGGGCATTTACTAAAAGCGTAGCAAGGTATTTTGGGGAGTAGATGCATCTGTAGATTGTTTGTGGGGAGGTGGTACGGAGGGGCAAAGAATGGGAGAAAAGGCGGAGTCAAGTTTTAGAGTCGCAGCAAGTTCTTTACATTAGCTTGTAGATTGGCTATGTAAGCATGTTGGAGAGGTTGAGATATTCGGAGAGGCATCAGAGGCGGTCGATATACCGTCGTGTTCCATAAAATGGATAATTGGCTTCAGGTTGGGTGGGAAGGTTCAGTTTGCAAGTTGGCTTATCTGTTAATTTTATCCGAAGGTCTGGTGGGCATGCGGAACCGTAAATGCGAACTGCGAGGTTTCCGGTAGAGAGACGGATTGAACTGGAGATTGATCAGCGTAATCATTGATGCATCTGCCGAGAGAAGGTGCGTGTTGCAATCTGAAGGGATGCGGCTTTACTTGAAAGTATGGAATGGTATTAATTGTGGATACAGCCGCGTGATCGCTGTTGTGATCTGCCCGTGGCGTGGCTGTGTTTGGTAGCACTTTGCGGCAGGACTTATGGGTTTCAGTGGCATTTGTTTTGACATGTTTCCACAGATGTCTGATTGTAAACTTGGCATGGGATGCACTAGGTGGGCTCAAATTTGATGGGGTGGTGAATGAATATTTCCCATAATTTCCAAGCCTTCATGTCAAATGGATTGAGAGCTGTTGAAGCGCAACTATTGTATTTAGTTTGAGTGTCCCGTGATCACGACGGTAGTTGATACGCGGAATCCCTATGCCTGGTGTGTGTTTCGTGAGAGCTATCGGGATCAATGCATTCAGGGGTTATTGGAGATGCAGATGAAGCATTGGAATGCATTTCTGCAGCTGAGCTCTGTTGATTCAGACGGTTGTTGTTAATACGTTGGGCATTTTGGCGGAGGCCATGAGACTTGGCACGTGTTACTGCATGAAAGCTTTTGTTTGGCGATTTCTTTGGGTTGTATGGCTTTTTCGCATGATTTTCCGATTAGTGTTTATGAGTCTTAATGTGAGATCAGATACAGTTTCAGGATCTTTGGGGTCAGGCGACTGACTACTGGTAGATGAATAGAATGCATTAACGTTCTGCCGTTTCTGGCTGCGTCCACCAGTGAATTTGTTGCTGTGGCAAACTTTTTCGGTTGTCAAGCTGTAGGCCTGATAGGGTGAATATATGGGCACATTTTGGGGGGCCGCATCTCATGACCAGGGAGTTGTTAAGATGGACTTTCCCTATCTTCGCTTTTCAATGAAGTTAACTCGGCTACCAGTTTTATCTTCTTGAAAATGGCGTTTTAGCTATATGACCACGTCTTTCGTTGAAGCATTTGGCGTTAACAACGTCTTGAAATTAAAAGCATATTGGGTAGTTGTGTCACTTAATCATTTCTGAGTAGTGTAACGGTGCAATGCTCGCTGTCTGCTGATCACGCTTTTAAAATTAGTGTTTTTCTGTTTCAACAAGTATTCTGTTAAAGACGTTAAACACAACCGCGTAGTTAGCACATCACACCCTGCTAAGTATCTCGGCTGCTACGGAATCGATGAATAAGACAGCACCCTTTATACGGTCTACCATTGAATTGTTGGCTTCTTACGTTAAGACAGCAAGCGGTTTAAGTTACATGATGACATTATCAAAGTGAAAGACCCCGTTCTATGTTTAAGATCATTTATTTATTGCTGCATGGATTTTATTTAGTTTCCAAAACTGGTATATCCGTCATTCATCACGACTGAATATTGCTTGGATACGGGCGGTGCCTTGCCTTTAGGTGCTTTAGCAGCTGCTGGTTAACGCAGCAAGGTGCAGTGATGTACGTTCTTTGGGAGCATTATACTCCTGAAAGCGATGTTTCTGGACAGAGATAGTGCAGATTTGTCATCAACAGAGGCCTAAAAACAGCAATACAATGTTCATGGACCGGGATTCAGATTGAAGTGAAACTCAATGAAACTCGGTCACTAGGACGGTAACTGCTAAGACGAATATACATTAAATGTTGTCCGAACAAATCACCATACTCCATGACACATTTTGGTTTTATTTCATCGCAAAAGGTGGCAAATACAGGTATGGAACCATGGACTGTTGGAATGCTTACGGAACCCTCCATCCTTTTGTCCACGTCATCACGACAGGCAACGCTTGTCACAGGGGTTAATGACTGTTTTGAGGGTCAGTTTGAAGCTCTCATGGTGTGAATATAAATTGGAGAGGCGTATTATCGACATGAATCGCGATTTACATTAAAGTGATTCTTGGTGAATGAGATCAATGTGAACAAAACCTTACTTGCGTAGGTAATGGTCAACTTTAGTTTTATTCGTGGTCTCAAGTGAAATTGTTGGTTTCAATTCATTCCCAAAAGGTATACAACAACTTTCATCCCAATCAAACAGCAGCCCTTTTCTAAAGCGTTATCACTTGTTATCCGGTGAATATAGGTTTTTCTTACTCAAATGATATCCAAACAGAGAATCGTCGACCCTTAAAGAACCACTGCATGCTAAACGCGCATTGATAGCATTGACTAAGGGCGCACAAGCCAGACATACAACTGATCATCAGTCTCAATGATCCAAGTTACCATGGACTGATTCCATAAACACTTCTTTAACAGTGAGTTCGCGCGCCTACATTCATTCATCCTACGAGCACTTCAAAAAGAACATCTAACATTTTATTAACCGTTGTGCTAATCCACGATTGCCGTGACCCGGTTGACAAGGGTATCCGATGTCATTCAGGCGTCCCAGGTACAAGGCTTGTTATACATAAATGACGAAAGCAAATTCGGAAGAAACACATGGTGCATCGCAGTGGTTTTGGAGCAGCAACGACTAATATTCCTATGTGTTATTGCCTACGGTCTCAGAGATTATACTTCACTGGGAATTGTGATATCCATTGTTATTGCGCGTCCCAAGCCATTCACACAACCAGTACCACATAAATGTCTTCCAATTAATCAATAACTGGTGATCGAAGCCTTACCCGTCATCACCTGGCCACTAAAGGGTCGTCGATCAAAATTAAATAAATAAATAAATAAATAAATTGTATATTCCTCGACTATGCGAGAAGCTGTTCTCTATAAGGAACAGATCAAATAATGGTACAACGTTTCCATGACATTTCATCAATACATTTTCAGAGATAAACATGGATGCAATTGCAAATTATGTTACACAGAGTAATCAGAATCGTTCTGCTATTTTTGCCTGCCACTGAATCAGGATTCTTTACAATCACATGATAGATATTTGGGCCGAGAGAAAAAAATGTAATGAAAGGGGCTGTTGTCCGAAATGTTATGTGTATGTGCTTCAGAAATTTATTCAGGCACCATGGATACCGTTTTCGAATGCGTTATCTAGGGACTGTGATGTCCCGAACATCTTAATCACGTTTTGGACGGTTAAATGCTTACTAATAGCAAGCTTAAAATTGCAAAGCGTATAGCATGTTCTGATATCACTTGGAAGTTTGTTCCACATCTTTGAGTATTGGGTTAGAAAGAAACGTTCTCTGATTCTCGTAGAAAATTTTGGAATCATGACCTTTACCTCTTTGTTACGTATTGGGTATCTGTTGTTTACAGATATGTGAACACCGCTTTCAGGACTGCGAATTTGACAATCCAAAGGTTTCCAAATGCGCGGTTTGCCGCATAAGAGGTTTATAATCTGTGGTTACACATTGTTGCTTGCTATAATTTTAGTAGAGGGTATATATATGTATAAAACTATCTCGTTACTTATGGTCCCAGTGTTCGAATTGTCTATTTCCATATCAAACTCAGTATAATCTTGAGATTGTGCATTGCAAGCCAGTATCAGAAAGACTTATTAAAACAACTTAACCTCCGTCATTACAGGTTGCTACAAGCGTTGACAGTCATTATCTAGTGTCTAAAACGTCATATGTCTTAACTAAATACTCCATAATCCCAGGTAAGGGGTCCGCTTTTGTACACGATTTGATCACAATTTCCCAGAGTGTCCTCCGGTACAGTGTTTATCTGGGCTCAAAACAATATCATTATCTACATAACTGGTCACATATACGGTGAGCGAACCGGTATTAATTCACCAATGGGAATTTCGGTCTACATTGAGACCGCGTTTCGTGTACCCATTCGACGCTTCATGCTTACCCCCAAATTATCGTAGTTTGTAGGTTTCATCCATTGCAATGTGCACCATTTTGTCCCATTCGGAAGAAGGCCAAGTCTTAACACTGTAAAATTGTCATAAGGTTAGAGATCCAGTCAATTTCTTTAGACATATCTTTGCATCCTTGAACTCTGTGAGCAAATCCTTAAATGTTAAGATACAGAATAAACGGAAACGACTGTACCGAGATCAAAAGTAACGATGCAGCTGATCTTGTGATTGTATTTCCTCATTATCATGTCATACGTGTTAGTGAAGTGACCACTTCCGAGTATTTCTTCACCATAATAGTTAAAGCACCTGCTCGCTACTACATCTATATTTTACAGTCATCTAACACTTACGCCGGTGATTTGAACCAAGGCGTTCAATTAACATTTAGATGAACAGAGAATGATAGTAGCCGGTCCATCACGCTAATGAAGTAAAAGGGTGAGCCGTCGCGAAAACTACCTAAATACCTAAAATCATTTGTGCGTGACACAGATGTAGACTTTGGGCTGAGTTTACATATGCGTCTCCGGTCAACCATTCGTTAGCGCGCCATAACAGCATCATTGTCAAATGCTTGTCAATGACAATCGTCAATGTGAATTCCATCCATCTTCGATTCTCGCAAAACCAGTGCAAACCTTTCCTCTGCCCATTTGCTATTGGTCTTAACGAAGCTGAGAAACGACTTCTTTCCCCTCACTTCATTTTCCCTTATCTGACTTTTATGAGATATATCGGGTGTGCAATCGAATAGCTAGCAAGCATAAATGCTTTCCTTGGCCTTATCTAATATTTACTTTTGCAGCTGATTGTACCAAAGTACTCACCAATTGATTTTGAACGTGATGCGACAAAGAAAAGCTGCTGCTACCTCTTCACACCTGAACCGTCTCCAAACGTTTACGAAGAATAGGCTCACACTTGGACTACAAATATACAAATACTGAAAATTTTCGTCAATTTTTTGCCTTCCTTGTCATCTTGGATGTCTGTTCGGTGAGCACACAGTGTCATGCTGTGCTTGATGAGCAGCCTGACGATATTAAGTATTCTAGCTAAATTGCACGCTACTGATTTTCTACAACTACTTGCTCCATTTTGTCAAATACCCTTACATCCAATTCCCGGATCGCTAACTCTTCGCACTTGTGGAATGACTGAGCACCCCATTTACTAGACTGGTATGCACATGCTTTTGCATTTAGCTTCTACCAGTCGAAAACCTTGTCTATCCCGCTTCATCCCTGATGTCAATATCGCTTTCTGTTGCCCGGATGTCAGCGTTTGCAGTACCAATTTCCTCTGGTCATAATAGGATTAACCTGATTCGCTTTTAGCGTTACATTTATTTTATTTAGTAAACAACTATCCGTAGTAAAATTGGCGCCCCGTCTCAAATGCCGCCCGAGGTAGACCGCCCACTCCCCGCCCTCTATGCTATGACTCTGAGTGCTTGTCCGATCAAGCATTAGCATGCGATTGGCACATTGCGCGCGCAAGCAAACAGGCGAGAAACAAGTGGCGCAGTGTGTCGGTGAGTCACAATTCGGTGTGGTCAAAAGGCTGACTCGTATGTAAACCGGTGCAAATAGGCGAACTCACTGATGCGACGACCGCAGCGTACGAAGCTTCCTGACATTAAGAAATAGCGATTGGCTATATACCAACCTCCGCACTGAGACTCTATTGCGGCTGATAAGGTGACAGTCTTTGTGCATGCTCCACGGATAGCGCCGGTTGTTTTTCAAGCAAGGGTGACACTTATATGAAATATCCAATTGAAGTCAAAGCGGGAATGCACTTCATGCACCCATGAATGGTGAACATAAAGCTCTAATGAGTTCCCACCGCTAAAAATGTTAGTGATTAACGAGTCCCGTACTTGGTGAGGGTGTGAACAATAATTACGCATGCACCCATGTCATGATGAATTGTTAATCTACTATGCTGTCAGCGCAGTATGACTGTCAGATGTCTTTGTTGAGCGTGTTTTGGGGTGCTCGCAAAGGCAAACAGTGATCGTGACCATACATATATTACCATGACCAAATATGCTGTCAAATAATATTTAGCATCTTTAATACCTCTGTTCACTGCCCATAATTTATCACATTTTTGTGAAACCCTAATTTCGTTAGGCGCACGTGAACGTTGGAGCAGACAAAGTGATCGATTTACATACCTCCGACCGTACCAGTTGGACACACATTTCCCCAAAGTGTTGAAAGTGGCGCTTCAGCGCAAACGCATGGCCGAAGAAGCATCCGAGAATTGTTGCAAGTGTGGTAACAAGCTCCCATCGGAGCATGTCGCTTGAAGGAGTGTAAAATCACACCCAAGTCCATGGTGGCAAAGCGAGAGCACTAAGCATTATCAACAACGGCTGCAAACCTATTTTTTGCATCGTAAAGCTGCGACACACGACAGCCTGCCGCAGAAAGAGCGATTTGCTTATGGATCACTTTAAATGGAGCTTCATCATATGAGTTTTCTATCAGCCGACATGCAGAAGCTAAAAGTCCAATATCAGCGGTTCACCTCACATAACATTACTTGACGACTTCACAGAGGTCAGAGTGAAATCTTACCTAGAAACCATGCCGCCAAACATGAGTGCAAAATTGAAAACACTGTCTTGTTTTTACACATAGCACAAGGCACCCTAAGCAACTGTTCGGAGTTTAATAGACGCAAAGACTCCATGCACAGGTACGTTCTTATATGTGGCACCCAACTTGCCAACCGAGCAGCGCACGTGTTATACTACTAACTCACCTGGCGATGAGGTATGAAAAGACCGATTAACTTTACAAACGATTAATGCAAACAGAAGGAAAAAAATAACACATGCGCCATGTGAATAACACGCACGTAATTAGCCGTCACGTGCTGCACCATTTTCTCGCAGTGATGCCGTGTAACATATGCATTTGCCTCCGACATTACCTGCTCCAAAAAACGAAGGAGCGAGTCTGTTGTGGTAAATTGCACCATAAGGCCCCTTTGGAGCATTTCCTTATACCTGCTGCTAATCTTTTGCTTCACCTAACATTTGAGTACATTGCAGATTCCCTCGATAAGATTCAGCGAAGGAGAGCAAGCTGCCACTTGTAGCATCCTCTTGGATCGCTAGCGCTCTTCATGGAAAACGGTTTCCTAGTATGCATTGTACTGGACTTCGTGAAAAATCAACGAACACCGCGAGATAAAATCGGAACCGTTGTCATCAAGCACCTATCGCAGCCATTGTGCGCACTTCTGCTTTTGGAAACAACCATGTAACACGGTAAAAGCAACCAACACGTCGTTTGTCATGACTCCAGCCACGTGCACAGTTTGGTCACGATTGTTCGCCACATACAACTTTCGCGGCTCCCGCGCGCAGAAGATTGGAATTAGTCTCGTCAATCCACACCGGTTACCGTCCTTCTACCTGGAAATTCATCAGCTGAATGATAAACCATTTCCGTCGCCTGTTATTCTGTAGTGTGTTCATTGACTCGGCAACGGCGTGCAAATTATTCATTGTTACCACGAAAACGTCTAGGTATGGGGCGACGGTACTGATACTGACCTCAACCTCGTACTCCGCCTTTCAAGGTAGAAAACTGTTGCGAGTGTTATTGTTGATTGTTCGGACACCCACTCCAGAGCTTCTGCAACGAGTCCTCCCGTGTGGTCTTTTTGGTTTTGTGGACTCTAACACTACTATCCAACTGCGGCAGGTTTTGAAATTCATATTCAGCAAACTGGCGACGTGCTTCCAATCGTCTTGCACCTCATAGGCTTTCAGTATTCTGTTCTTCATTTCCAAAGAGTGCCGAGCATACGCGTCCTTTTAAGACATGTCCTGTGGGCACAATGATGCTTTGATGACTAAATGAGGAAATCTTCTCATGCGGCTTATTTAAACAACAAGAAATTGACTATGTATGTCACCACCTTCGGCATCGTGCAGTTCGATGCGTTTTTGATACCTAAATGGCCGCGGACAACAAATCAACACCATTTCATGGACACCATTACCGCATAGCAACTAACTTCTTTTGCATCGGGGACACTGTTATACAGGTTGGCGACTGCGACTTTCCCTGTGACAATCTTCTCAGGTGGGAATGACTGCTCTCAAATAATTGGCCTCTTTACTTTCATTCAGTCAGCTATGTCACACGTGTCATCATCTTTTAGTTACGAGAACCAAGGGTAGCTCAATGGCCCAAGTCGTAAAGATAATGTATTTTGACTATCCGGGAGCATACTTTTCCACTATATAAGGTTGCCACAGAGAAGCTGCAGCCAAGATCGCAGGTAACAGTGTCACTGACGTATTGGAGAAGCAAGATCGGTGCAAGGTCGCAAGATCGCTGCGTCCCGACAAGCTACTCAGTGTTATTTTGTGGATCATACGTTACTCACTGGCCAACACAAGCTCAAGGATGGCCGATTTGTTTCCTGTTCTGAGGCACATAGGTGAGGTATTTTGATTATAAAGTGGTAGGTCAGCGACTGGTTATTGTAATTCCCTGAATGTGACCGCAAACTCTGCAGCATGCAGGTTGACGTATCCGGCAAGGTGGACGTGACTGTAAGGATGTACTGAAATCGTCTGCTGAACGTTAGGCAAACTTCTGTCCATATCTACAGTTCACATGGTTTCGGGTGTTATACAATGGCCACCACAAATGTGTCGCCACGTCTGATTTACATGGGGTACCGAAGCCAGTCAACAACGTGTCCCTGGTTATTAACAAGTTTGCATTACATATCGCTGCTATGGCACCAAAGACGCCGCCACCCTCTTGGTCGATGATAGCGTAGGACGGACATGCATGCTAAGGCAATCTCCGCATCCCCCATTTCGTCATTGATCCAGGTTAATTTTACTGTGTATGATTTGAAGCAGCAGGGACAGATAGACCTGTGTAGGTACGTCCAATATCACTCAGGTACAAATACTCATGTTAGAGTGCGCTCGATGTATTTGATACCGGCAGTAGTTGTCCATGGATTTCTTGTTTTCTGACACAAACTTTGTTTCAGCTACGTGCTGCGGCAGGTTGACCTCCACATTCGCCACTCTGCGTTCGAAACAAATTTCGTGAACAACATGCTACAAATCCAGGACTACAAGCTTGTATCCCTGTCTTCCTGTGATAATTTGCGCGCGCATATGTCACAGCGGTCTGAACACGCGGCAATCACTGTGATGTGGTACGCGATGTGTCATCGTGATGTCAACCCGAATTCGACGATACGATAGGGTGTAAAGCCATAGTCTCCTACACCTGTCTTCACACGGCACACCTCGACTTTTTCTTGACTAGGCTGTGCTATATAGTTTATGAACTAATGGAATGAACACCTCAACCAAATACAGCTAAAATCTTGCTACTCACAAGTAATGTACATAATGATTGTATCCTGCAGAATTGAGGAAATAAGAGCGCCGGGATCGTTCTGACGCATAGACCGGACTACAACAGCAGAGTTTATTGAATTCTTTCTGACGGGACAAAAATTCCAAAGAATGGATAACGAGAATGACACGCCTGTGGCATTCGAGAGGCTCATAACGAAACTACTACGCAGCTAAAAGCCTAAGAATGTAACAGATTCTAACAT
>CALYDF020005295.1:0-14514 GCA_944474145.2 Dicrocoelium dendriticum | reverse complement strand
GTTCTAGCACCCTAGCAAAGAGCGATAAGGTAAATCAGGAGTAGAATAGTAACAAAAGCCAGTGGGAGCTGGTCGTTCACCCGCCATTACGCATAGCGCATGGTAGGCTTTAGAGCCAGCTAAAAGATAAATGACACACGGACGGCCAAGATAAGAAAAGTGGTGGTGGAAAGTTTCTGGTGCTCCAGCCAGCCAGTGTGACAGGGGACTCTCTGTCGTTGGTTAGCTTTCGTGCCAGTGAAATGAAATCTGGAAATGCGAGTGTTTTACGAGCAAAAGCAGTTAAAGAAGAGGATCTGGTATTCATGATGCCTGTCTACTAGTGTTGACAATAGCGAAAGGCACATGTATACCAGATAAAGCTAAGTATATGGGGCCAAGAGAGTATAATTGAAGAGCAAAATGGCTGATTATTGGGTCTAGAACTTTTAAAGCGCGCTCATTGTCAACAATAAGAAAGATATATTTTTTTATTTTGCGGCTTACCTACTGATAGTGTTTGGAAACTGCTGACTATAGTAACTAGTGCTCAAACTTAATGAAAAGTTTCAATTAGGGCAACAACGCTAGAACCTGGCATTTCGCATGAGGCTTAATGTTGTTAAAATGTTTTTAGTAGACGTGACTCATGGGTCACAAGTATAAGTATTCGCAGGAGACCAAGTGGACTAGGTATTTGGAAAATACTAAGGGGTAAAGATGGAGACGAAGGAACCAAAGTGTAAAAGAGAAGGGAGAAGTGAAGTAAAGTTTGTCCGTTTGGATTGCTTCCCCATTGCTATGCAATATCCTACCTGGTCAGTGCCTACAGGCTTACGATGCTCCCATTCAATAGTACTAGGCTACTTTACGTGCTGATCTGTTGAGCAGTAAGAAACTGGGCGTCGAGAAGGAGCTTTCAAAGGGTTTGAGCTAACGATTAGTGTTTCCAGGTTGCCTTTGCGGTAGCGTCTACTATTTCAAGACTTCCCATTTAACTAATTGTCGGTGGGAGCCAGTAAAGCGCTCAGCTACTACTGGGGTAGGCTGAATACCTTTTGTGGTCGGATTAGCAGTCCTAACATCTGTAAGATGCGTGCAACTGATCGGGCCAGGATCTCTCACGTAGTGTGACAGGGACCGCAAAGTATGGGGAGGACCTGTGAGCCCAAGATGTTCCTGTCATGAAGCCTAGTTGAGCGCAATACAAAGTTGCGCTAGAGCTGACCAAAATGTGATCTATGCCCCATCGGGGCCGGTCTCAAAAAGGTTGTCATCAGAATCACAGATGTTGAAAAGGCGTCTTATGTTATCCAGGCACATAAACTTTCGTACCTCCTGCTTGAAAGCCTGTGGATTGTGAATTTTCCGCAGCTGTGAAGGTAATTTGTTCCAGCTATTTACATAAGCGACAAGGAAGAAACGTGAACGTAGTTCCTTCCTCGCTGGCAGCGGGGCAACTGTGCAGTGCTTGTTTCGGAGGTTGAATTCCGATCCTGTTCTCAGTGTCAGGCTGGGGATATCACTGTGCACCGCTTGGTATATTAACTTATGTAAGAAACACAGGTTTAAGCTAATGCGCCGCAGCCATAGAGGCTGGAGTTTGAGATGGTTACACCTCTGTAGGTAACTAAGCGCTAGGCCTTGTGGGGCTACTATTTTGGTAAACCGCCGCTGAGCCTTTTCGAGCAATATGCGGTCTGATTTCCGCAAATTACTGAAGATAAAGGGGCAATATTCCAGCTGCGGACGAACATGACTGCGGTAAAGCTCCAACCGTGCTTCAGCCGAGTTAATGTGGCGGCCTATGTGGAAGACCATTCTGCGTGCTTTTGCTACCTGATACTGCATATTCTCTGGAAAGTTGAGGGTCATAGAATAGCGATTACCTAGGTCAGTAGCTAACGTTTTTAGTTGGATGGGCGTACCATTCAACGTAAACGCACCATCCGATATGGAGCATTTGTGGGTCAGAATACTAGATTTAACAGCAGAGAATGTCATTGCCAAGTTTGACACCACGACTTTGTATACTCCCCTAGGTCTTCTATACACAAGTACTACTGTAACCCCAGCCGAGGATGTGGTGATCACAGTCAACAGAGCTTCAACAGTTTTCTCTGCCGACTGAACTAAACGGAGCTTACTAACTTCGTTTACAGTAAACATAAAGAAGGACGCCCTATCCCTGCCGGCCAGCGGAGCAATCGCAGCTACACATTGCGTAGCCAGTAGATGTACTTCACCACTCGTGACGTCCTGAGACAGCCACGTTTCAGTGAATGCGATTATGTCGGAATGAGAGCATCTACAAGCAGACATAACTCGTACCCCCTATTCCTTAGACTGCGCACATGACAGCACTATCTGAAAGTATTCGTTAGATCCAGACCTGGGTCGTGCGTTACCAGAATTGGCAGTGGTAGGGGAAGAGGACCGCCGGCTGACTAACGGCAAACTCACTAACCGGGGACCTTGTTCCTCGGACCTTTGCCTGCATTTGCGGCCCCTGTTGGCCTCCCTTAACTTCAGCCCGGTGGCCTGCGAAAGTTCTGGCTGAACGCTAATCTTCGTACCTTTCAGCTTAAACGCAAACCGCATGAGAGCGCTGCGTCCCTGCGGGATAGATAGTACCACACAAACTAGCCGCAGTCGAGGGTACAGTAACTGGGACGTTCCCCAGTCTAATCAGCTTTCTGACAGTAATGCCTGGAAAACCGAGCGGAAGTAGCTTCGTTACGCACACATTACACCACTGCAGGTCGTCCAACACGCGATCAGCAGGAAGGACAGCAGTACATTCAGCCCCGTTACGGATTATGCCGCTACTATCCGTGAAAGAATCGCCACGACGGGGTATTAACCCCCGTGTCTTTGTTTCCGCACTTGCAGCAGGTGGCTTCACCAATGGTAACTGAAATGTCTCTAGCCTCCCGATGATGTAGCAGCCGCAGCGTATGTTTTTCGCTCCATCGTCGATGTCTTACTTTTCCGGGTCCTTGATTCCTGCGAAAGGCCTTAGGGCATTTTTGGTCTGCTTTTCTGCTTGATAACGGGGGCACGGTCCCATGACGGTTTGTCGCTTTGAACAGAGTCAAGCGCATCTCCAGAATATGCATTTCCAGTGACAAACCCAGCTATCCGGCCTTTTCGGCTGACAAGCAGTGCGTGTTGGAATCTTCACCTTCGCGTTACGGGCAGACGGTTTGACAAATAACCATATTTGGCTTGTTTCCGGTGACAAGTGTAACTTCATCTTTAGCAGAGCCCTTACGGGGTTTCCTGGCTCTTTTGGTTTTACTCGAAGGGATCCTTGAACCAGGGATTCAGACTCAATCAGGATACCTTTAGGTTTGACATCCGAAGCTGCTTCCTTTTTGTGGTCGGTAGCCATCTGTACGGGTGACGTACTGATTGTTGCCACAGGTGGATCTGCAGTGGAAGCCATCAAATCTGCATTATTGACGACCGGAAGCGTCGCCATGAGAAGATCACTCTTAATGCGAAGAACTGAGAGCATCGAGAACGAACGCCCTACATTTCGCAGCCGGACATCAAGAGATACCTCTGTCGTACGAAAGGCCGCGCGGCCACGTCGGCGACTACAGCAATTGGCTCAGCCGAAAAGCGACATTTCGTGGGAGGCCAGCGCTGCGTACTGCACGGTATTTAGATCCGTACAAAGCTGGTGGTACTATCGGTTGCAGACACCGCAATGGCCAACGCCGCAATCCTTAGTTACTGGTGTAATGCAGCTTGGACTGCCACAAAGGGCAATAACTTCAGAATCCAAGCCACCGGGAATAACAGCCTCGGTGTATTGCTAGACCGACATAGTGGAAAACAGAGTGGAAGTATAACACGTGTACAATAGTTAAACGGTCTCAGTGGAAAAGCAAAAACTGGGTGCAAAACTGGAATAAAACTGGGAAATAGCGGAAAAGTTACCCTAAGCGCCAAGGACGGTTTGACCAGAAAGACGTTAAGCCATCCAAGGGACCTTGGATCAGAGGAAATTTGACAATAGGCAAATTCTGTTACCAGTGTTTATTCAAACACGGCTTTCCACAATATTGCGGCTATAAAGCTCGATCCTCACTGCAAGCCAACAAATAGCGTTACTGCGTAATACTACTGTTGTTGCTTTGCAGTATACGTACGATATTTACAAACTATTGGCAATCGCAAAATAGAAGTTGCGAACAGCTTTTTAGAGATTGCAGACCAGACGGTGAAAAACAGCAGCGTCATCCAACCTGGCGCTCGATAACCAATTAGACCTCCTCCAGTTAACCTCATTTAAAACAGCGCGAAATTTACAACTAATATATTTTACCAAATACCATTTCTTGTACATGCTTACTCAAAAAGCAACCCATGTACTTCTCTTTCATATCCAGTTATGAAAACATCACAAGTTGGCCTGCCGTACCGAAACACAAAACCCATCCAGACTACGTTTTCAGTAAAAAAATTAGCTACTGCCTAGCTTAGTTATAAATAAATGTAAATAAATAAATAGTTTATTCCCAAATGCATAGACACACCATAGCAGGCATGATCAAGGTTTAAAAGCAGTTGTGTATCACGTTGATACTTCGGGATCGATCATGTGTAGTTAAAACGGTAAAGGCACTAAAATGCAATGAAACGGTGCATGAAGACGGAGAGTATCGTATTGTTGCACTGTCAGGAAAAAGTTGAAATATGAGCCTAGGCGACTCGCCAGTAGGTAGTAGGGGACATTGACATTATTCAGTGGCGAGTCACATCCTCCACGTCGCAGTATTGTTAAGCAGACTTTTCCCAGAATAAGTCAACAGACAGCAAAGGTAGGTGACGCATACAGTCCCAAAAGATGAAGGTTTGAGCTAAAAGAGAGTGGCTCTTAGCAAGCTCTGGATATGCGCAGAGAGGATTGGAACGTACTACCACCAGTTGTCACTAAATAGAGGTGCTCAGGTTGAGAGGATATACAAATCATAGGGCTATGAAAAGATTTTGGTGGCCAGATGTAACCATTCCATTAAGAAGATTAGTCACTATTTAATTCCTACAGTGTCACAAAATGCATCAGCAAGCCAGCGAAGGTAAGTGCTACAGACATAATAATAGATTACAGGATGTAAAGGCAAGGGATGTCTCCTAGTAGCTCTGGATATGCGCAATGATGTATGGAGCCTACACCGAATCGCTGCAGAAAACGTGCTGGATATAAGAGGAACGAAGGATAATGGTGCTAAGAAAGAGAACCAGTGGACAGCAACTGAATTCGCATTCAGCCTTCTAGTTATTAGTGGATATCTACGGTGACCGAAGAAGTCAACAAACCCGCGAAGGTATGTGATGCAAACAATTTAAGAGAGTAAGTGTTGGAGAGCTAAGGAATAGATCCTAGTGCAAGGAGGTATGCCACCTGCGACATGTTGATGCAGCTGAAGAGTGGTGACATATTTTATCCGAAGAACTAATGATGGTACTTAAAGAGAGAGAAGTATCGAGGGCTGGCAATGGCATTGATGTGAAGCCTTCTAGTGGTTAGTGGATACCTAAGGTGTCGCAGAATAAATCAACAAACGGCAGATGTATTTTCCGCAGACAATCCCAAAGGATGGAGGTTGGAGATATAAGAGAGTGGCTGGTAGCAGGCTCCGGATATGCGCAAAGATGCTTGAAGCGTACGACCACTAGCTGCTTCGAAACAAAGACTGAATTTAAGGCGATTATGGAGGAACCGGCAAAGAATACTCAGCCAGTCAGGTTCACCTCATATATAACATATCCTGATGCGCTTAAACGTTGGACGATCGCAAATCACGAGGTAGGATGATGTGTACGAGTATGTAGGGTCCGATCGTGAATAGAGCAGACAGCGACGCGCACAATCACAACAATTTAGCGGCAACCAAGATAGAATCACGGAAGACTAGCTCGAAACCAAGTGTATGTATATATAGTCAATTAAAACAAAGCTTTACAACAAATGCAGCGAAATAGTTAAGCGTGAAAATGCAAAATAAGCAAATTATTTTCAATCGCTACAGTACTCCCCTAGAGCATGCACTAAGGAAACGCTAGACGAGGTGCCTACTGAACGTACGGAGCAGGCTTAAGTAGAGGGAAAACAACAAGAGCAGAACGTGTGTGTTTGGGGTTGCGTGTAGGCGGAGGGCACAGGGGACTCGGTGTACAGGCGTCCATGTGTTGTTGGGTAGGGAGTAATGAGTCCATGGCGGGTGTATGTTGAGGGGAGGAAACGGGGTCTGTACTATCGACTGTAGGTTCGACGTAAGCTGGTTTGAGTCGGTCGATGCTCACGGATTCTTTTGATCCATTCTTATTCAACACGAAATACTTGGGTTTCCGTGATAAGACCTGATACGGGCCTTCATAGGGCGGGGTTAAAGGTCTTCGGACGGCGTCGACGCGGATGAAAACAAACGGACACTTGTGCAAATCGGGGTGGATTTGCTGTTTAGGTATGTTAGGCCGCGTAGCCGTTGGTCGAATGGATCGAAAATGCTGTTTGAGGCGTTCAGCCTACGAGAAGTGATCTAGTTCGCCAGTGGTGCGAGAGTCCAGTACCACCTCACCAGGTAGTCCGAGGGTCTACCGAACACGAGTTCTGCAGGGCAGCACCCAATGTCCTCTTTGATTGGATTGCGTATGCCAAGGAGGATCGCAGGTAGACGCTCAGTCCAGCGTGCGCCTGATGAACTAGCCATAATGGCAGCTTTTAGTTGTCCTTAAAAGCGCTCCACGAGGCCATTGGCAGCGGAGTAGTACGTAGTTATTCTTATGTGGGTACAGCCAAATAAACGACTCAGATCACGAGAAAGCGTGAAACTGAACCGGGTCCCTCTGTCGGTAGTGATGGTGGATGGAACACCAAACAGCGCGATCCAAGGTTCGACAAAAGCACGAGAAACAGATTTGGTAGATGTATCACTTAAAGGAACAGCTTATGGCCAACGGGTAAAACGGTCAACACATGGTAGAGGATAAGTGAAACCGTTGGACGTAGGTAAAGGACCAACAATATCTACGTGAACGTGTCTAAAACGTGCGTCAGGGTGTGCAAAGTTACTTGAGGCCGCGACTGTGTGACGATCTACTTTACTGTTTTGGCAACTAAGACAATGTTTAGCCAAAGGTCTAACGTCTGAACGTGTATTGTGCCAGAGGAAGCGGTTGGTAATGCGCTTTACAGTAAAGCAAATCCTTGGGTGTGAAAGACCACGAAAATGATCAAAAATGGTTCGACGGAACGATCGTGGGATAAAGGGTCTAGGCTTACCGATTGTAAGGTCACAGTAAACTCTTAAGTCAAAGGTTAGTATGGGCAATTTTCTGACTTGAAATGAGGGGTTTAATCGAAGTTGTACAAGCTCAGGATCATCGTTTTGAGCAGCCGCTATTCTGTCCAAGTCGATAGGTGTTGATGACAATTGATTCATATGCGCGCGGGATAATGCATCGGCAACAGCGTTGTTAGGACCGTCGATATAACGAACATCAACACAAAACTGCAAAAGATAGTCCAGATGACGTGTTGCTCGGGGTGAGTAACGGTCCGATGCAGAACAGAAAGCGTACACCAGTGGCTTGTGATCTGACAAGCGTATGAAACGACGTCCTTCTAAAAGATGACGGAAATGTTTCACAGCCAATTACATGGCGAGCAGTTCACGACCAAACCTGCTGTACCTGACCTGAGCAGTTTGTAGCTTCCGTGAGAAAAAGGACAGTGGTTGAATTCTCTATCAACTAACTGTTGCCAAACGCACAAACAGCGGAACTTGAAACATCCGTCTTAGGGACAAGTGTAGCGTCCTCAGTGGTGTTCAAGTGATGGAGAGAGGTGACCTCACTAAACTTCTGCTTGACGGCCGTGAAAGTGGCTTCAACTTCTGAGGTTATCGTTAACGGTTTGAGTTTCCTTGCAGTAAGTCAGTAAGCGGATGAAGTAACTCAGGACAGTTGGGTATGAATCTGCCGTAGTAGTTGATCATACCGAGAAATCCGAGAAGGATTCGGACAGATTGGGGCATCGGGTAATGAAGGATTGCTTGAAATTTATCCGGAAGAGGTTTAATACCTTCACCTTCAATCATGTGACCGAGAAATTCGACGGTGGGCTGACCAACTTTTCATATATCCGGGTTGCTGCTTATACCGTGGTTTTCAACGCGTTTGAAAACCATTCTTAGGTGTGATAAATGCTCCTCGGGTGTGGTGCTTGCGATCCAAACATCGTCAATGTATCATCATCATCATCATCATCATCATACACTTTAGCCAGAGGTGGAGAACACCTCAGCTACTGTGCCGCAATACGAAGAAAAAAGGGAGAAAAAAAGAATCAACTGGTGTAAGCTGGCTGAGCTACCGGTAACGGATGGGCATCGTTCCGGTAAGCTACCAGCCGGCTGCTGTGCACCCAAAAAAATTATTAGGCAAAATTATATAAGGCTAAATAATGAGATCGTGTTTGGGGGAGGCTAAGAGGGATGGGGTGGGACAAAGAAACTCACAGCACGAACGCCACTGAGGTCGGCTCCTAGCCATATCCGCATGTGTGTCCAACCAAACGTGTTCATCGTCTTTCGGACTCCAACCAGAGAGCCGAGACGCTCCAACTGAGGCCAGCTCAAAAAAGAGGGCCTTTATTCCTCTCGACCAAGTCATCGCTTGGCCACCCCTCCTCTTCTTCCATTCACATCCCCGGCGCGCAAACAACACACGTCGCGGAAGTCGGTGGGCTGGCATGCGTAACACGTGGCCGGGCCATCGGAGCCTGATGCGTGAAATAACGGTGCTGAGCAGTTCATTTCCTTTTCCTGTGCCATAAACAAGGAGTCGAACACGCTCGTTGATAACTCGGTGTTCCCTTCAGATATGAGCTGAATTACGAAGGCACCGTTGGTCGAACGTAACTAGCCTCTTCAGGTCCGCTGCTTTAAGCGGCCAGGACCTGATCCATAAAGCTTTGAGAAGACTGTGCTGCGTGCTGGAGCTTGAAAGGCAGACGAAGAAATTTGTAACGGTCAAATGGAGTGATCACAGAAGATTTTGCGATGCCTTCCGCCGCCATTGGGATTTGATGGTAAGACCTGACTAAGTCGGGTTTGGTAAATATCGACTTTCCGGCTAGTCCAAGTGATAAATCGTGGATACGGGGGATAGGATATCTATCCGGAACAGTGACGTTGTTGAGAGCACGATAGTCACCGCATGGTCGTCAGTCGCCTGACTTTTTAGACACCAGGTGGAGAGGTGATGTTCAGCAGCTGTTTGAAGGACGAACAATACCGAGATCAAGTATGTGTTGGAATTTCTTTTTAGCTGCCTGAATTTTGTTACGGCGCAATCGTCAAGCTTTAACAGTTAAGGGCGGACCGGTTGTAACGGTGTGATGGCTTACATCGTGTTTAGGGTCGGAAGTATTGTTACTCGCTCGAATAAGGGACGGGAATTGTCGGAGCAATGAGCAGTAATGTGAGTTGTTAGGTATGAGGATGCGAAGCCCGAGAGAATTGACTGAAGCCAGTTTGCAGGGGATGCTTAAAGACGTAGTGTCGTCTCGTAATTTTCCACAACCACAAAACTGAACTTGCTGAGAAAGTCGATTCCGATGATGGGCTTTTGCACATCGGCGATGTTAAAAATAAAAGGGAAGTTACGCCGTAGTCCGAGACTCAAAGTAAGTAAGTTCTGGTCGTAGGTAGCGATTTTACTCTGATTAGCTGCCGTTAGCATTGGACCAGCTGGTTGCAGCGAACGAGGGAGAACGCTGACTTATGCACCAGTAGCAACCAAGAAATGAAGCTTGGTTGTGGAGTTAAATACGTAAAACTGGCGACTAATAACCTGGCCAGCAACAGCCGCCGCCAGTACTGGCTGGCGATGTGCTTCCCAGACGTAGGTGTTGAAAAGTCTTTAGGGTGTTTACACCCTGGACGGCACTTACGCGCTGGGTCTCCAAAGCGCTGATGAGATGATACGAAATGCATGCATCTGCCGAACTTCGTCTTCTACTTGTGCTTTTCAAATAACAAGAGAGTTACGACTTTTGTGTACCAGATTTGCTAAAACGTCTGGATCGAGAAATGGATCGTCGCAAAGGAACGCGGTTGCGCCTGAGGCGGGCCAAGGTGAGCTCTAACTTGGAAAGGCTCACGTTGATTGTAGCAAGTAGCGTGGTTCCGGAGAGGTTGCCTGAGCTAGTCACAGTGACGTGTGATACCGACGTTTTAATGAAGCGTTCGTGAACTTTATCGGCAATTTCTGCCAGTTTGTCCAGCAGTAGATCGTCGGCGAGAACAGCTAAAATAGCCGTGGTTTTCGCAGGAAGACAATTACTCCACAATTGGCGGAGAACGGAATCACCCAGTACGGAAGAACCGACGAGGGAACGCATGTGTCGGAGTAACTGAGACGGCATTCTATCTCCAAGCTCAACGCCAGAGAGTAACTGCTGAAGGCGTGTCTCGTCTGAGGCTGTAATGCGCTATAACATGGCTGCCTTTAGTTGATCATAAGTGGACTGTGGGGGTATAGGATCAAGAATGCCGATGACCTCAGAAGCGGTGTTGTATGGTAAGTGAGCAGTCAAATACGAAAACATTGTGGAATGGGGTGTAAACTTACGAAAACGAAAAACAACTTCTATTTGAGCGAACAAAACACATGGGTTAGAAACGAAAAGTGAAGGGAAAACGAGTCTAGGGAAAGGTTCCGACGCATTAAAAGCGGGCGAGTGATCAAACCTTATGAAGAAAAAGAAAAATTATACACAAACTAAATAAACATGCGGGGTCACGAATTATTTGGAGTAACAGATAAGAGAGAATACTCAGTCAGTCTGGTTTAGCTCACATGTAAAATATCCTGATGCGCCTTAGTGTCAGATGACCGTAAATCGCGAGGTATGCCGGAATGTACGTGTACGTTGAGTCCGATCGTGAATAGAGCAGGTAGCGACGCGCACTATCACAACAATCCAGCGGCAACCAAGGAAGAACCACGGAAGACGAGCTCGAAACCAGCGTATGTATATATATATAGTTAATTAAAACAAAGCTGTACTACAAGTGCAGCGAAATAGGTAAGCGTGAAAACGGAAAATAAGAAAATTATTTAAAATCGCTACAACCTAATGGTAGTAAACCAAAGCTAAATATGTTTCATGAAAAACGACTTCAGGAGCAATCCTTGCAAGTAAGTTCTGTGTAAGGGCGGTTAAGTCAAGCAGCAATCCAGTTAGGCCCTTGTTCTTGCTTGTTTGCGTTTACCGCTGTGTTTGAGTCCGGTTATCATTTGTAAATAAATATGTAGAGCGTTCCTGCTTAATATGGTCACTAGTTCTTTTAAAGATTTTAAAACACTCCCTTAACCAACATTTGTGCACTTTAATGCTGTAGCCTTAACCGAATGGGCTTTGTAATGCTGCACAAATTAGCTTGGATTCACTTGGGGCAGTAGAGAGCAGGATTGGAGATGCTTTTTCTCAGCTCCATCGCTTTCTGATCCTTACTGGGATGCTCATCCTTGAGCAACGGGAACTCCGGAGAGGCCATGGTAATCGTAGCTGAAGCAACGTGATCCAGGCATATTCAACTGAACAATGAAAAATGAACAATGAATTTATACGTGTTAAGAAGCGTTGCTTTACAGCTCCCGTCGGATAGTTGGTGAAGATATCGACACAACAATAATGATAATAATGATGGTAAAACAGTTAGTACTTTAAATATGAAAATAAGGACTTATCGTTTGCTTCGCTGGAGTTCTGCAATCCTCTTAGATTCACAGCACCCACAGTTAACAACAAATAATTCCATGGTAAACTCCAGGTGTAGGATGGAGACGTAGTGTTAAGTAACAAAGTGTAAGTGGAGGAGTGCATCGTCCAACCTTCTTTTAAATATTGTTAGTGTCGGTGCAGAGACGACGGATTCTGGGTGAGCATTACACGGGGGACAGACACGAATGGAAAAGAAATTTCTGCGGCACTCCAGACGACTGTACTGTTCTGCGAGTTTTAGTTAGTGGCCCCTCAGTAGTCTGTGATAGCTTCCACTGAACAATCTCAGTCGTCGCAGCCTCTCCTGGTAGGAACGATTGCGCATTCCAATTACGTTCTTAGATGTCCGGCGTTGTGGCTGCTCCAGTGCATTAAAGTGGTGTTTCAGCCATGGATGCCAGGCTTGAACTACATATTCGACATGGGGTCAAACATACGCACTGAGCATTTGTAGAAAAATGGAGCTGTTTAGTTATACAAACGCCCGCCTCAACTGCCCCACGTGTTGGTTCCCGGTCTTCGAGGCCTTTTCGGATTGCCTGGTGCAACCCAAGTCATCTTGAACTAGGACACACAAGTCACGTTCGTGAGTTGATTGTTGCAGTACATCCGTTCCGAGTCGGTAGGAGAATCTGCTTTGATGTAGGATGGAAAGCACCTTGCATTTACTGACGTTAAAATGCAATGAGTTTCGGGTCGACTATTGATACACTGTAACTAAGTCACTTTGAAACACATGTTGGTCGGCGTTCGCCTGGATCCTGCGTTAGATTTTGATATCGTCGGCAAACATTAGGAAGTTTGAAGGGATTCCCTGTGCAAGGTCATTAATAAACACCAAAAACAAACGTGGACCTAGAACCGAGCCTTGCGGCACACCACACTCGACTTGTATGGGGTCCGCTTAAGAGCTCCGAACTCTGGCCACTAATCGCCGTTGAAATAGAAAGTTGGCGATCCAGCTTAAAAGAGGGTCGCCGATCCCGTACAGCTGCAGCTTGAATAGTAGTAACCGATGGTCTAGACGATGAAAAGCCTTGGAAAAATCCAGGTAGATAACATCAAAACCTTCTCCAGCGTCGGCTGCCTCGGTCCAACTACTGCGTGCCATTAGTAAATTAGCTGTACATGACCGCTGTCGACGGAAACCGTGTTGTTCAAGAGTGATGGTGTTGCAGTTTTCCAGATAGCACACCAGTGCATCGGCAACTATGGATTCCATGACTTTGGAGGGTATAAGAAGAAGGGTTACTAAGCGGTAGTTGGAGGGATCAGTTCTGCTTCCACCTTTGTGAAGCGGTCTTATTATTTCAAGCTTTCACATGGCGGGAACTTGGTTCTGGTCTAAACAATGCTGGAAGAACTAAGCTAAAGGTCCTGGCAGTTGGCTTGCTGCTGCTCCCAATGCCTCTGGACAAATGGTGTCGACACCCGGCGAACTGTGTTTGCGTAGAGAAGTCAGCTTTTGCAGTAAGCCTCTGCGGTAAAATTGATGTGGGTTAGTCCTGGTGAACAGAATACAATGCTTGGTGGATCGCTTGGTGGCAAGAACCTTTGAAACGTGGGGGCGTGTTGCATCTGCAGCGCGTTTGCAGCTTACATGGACGTTCTTGATGAGCCATCAGCCGTCTTGAGTAGAGGAAATCCTTGCCTCACCTTTCGTAGGCTGTTAACATGAATGTACCGCAGCTTGTGGTTAGCACTGAGGGATTTTGCTATGTTCTGCTGATGGGCGGCTTTGTCTTCTGTTAAAAGTTGAGTGCAGTGGTTACGTTGGGCTACGTAGTTGCCCCAAGTTTCTGGTGCTGGAGCTTCTCTGTACACTTGCCATGCTGCGTTGCGTACTGTCATCCATTTTCGGGTTCTGCTCCTGACGAAAGAAACGGATTCGCACTTATTGCAAGCTTTTATCTCTGAAGCCTGTGCAATCAGCTGACTGAATGTGTTGACGAACTCGAGCCAGGCGACTTCCGGGGTTCTTCTTTGAGGAAAGACCATGTTGTAACGCAGACTAGCTGCGCGTGTCGGTCGTACCTTGTGATGGTTCGCGCAGCATTATCGTTATCATTCAGATATTCTGCATAGCAGACGAAGTTGAAACTGCTGACTGCGTGATCACTGCGACCCAACGGGCAGTCTAAAACAAGCGCATCAATCATATACTCCTTGTTGGTAAGCACAAGATCCAGCACAAATGGCCTGTTACCAGTTCTGAACCAAGTGGGCAAAGTGATGTGGTTGTAAATAGGAACAGTAGCTACTAGACCTTGTAAATCGGTTTTGAATTGTTCTCCAATCGTGGCAGGGGCTTCTAAACAAAGTATGTTGAGATCACCCATGATAAGAATGTGAGTGTACTTTTGTTGTAAACTGCACCTTAATGCAGCCGTTACGCGGTAGTCGGTTTCGGGTGTGCGGTACACCAAGAAAATAAGGCAAGCGACCCTGCCTTTTAACTGCAATCGGCACCAAAGAGATTCAGGGAACTGCGAGTCTGAATCCTCCACGGCTTCGCACACTAAGTCGTTTCGGTAGTACAGGATAACCCCCCCTCCTTTTGTGAGCCTGTCGTTCCGGATAAGCGACATGCCCAGTAGCGAAACTTCAGCGTCCGCCATTCCTGTGTGCAACCATGTCTCGGTGATACCAATGACATCATACGAGCCGGAAACTTGGCGATCTTTCATTTCAGCCAGTTTGACAGAAAGTCCCTGAGCATTTGTATACAA
>CALYDF020005294.1:0-14512 GCA_944474145.2 Dicrocoelium dendriticum | reverse complement strand
TTTGTAGGGAATTCCGACCGTCCCAATCCACTCGGCTGTGGGTCTTGACTGCCGGTGTAGCACTTTATGCAATTGGTGTTTGACTAGCCGCCGTGGGTAACCACTTTCTAATAGTTTGCTCATTGCCACTTTCCGCGCAGCCTTTTTGTCCTCCTCCATTGTGCACAAGGTTTGTGCCCTGTAGAAAAGCGTTGAGGCTATCCCAGCGTAAACCTGTTTCGGATGACCCGAGGTGTAGTGAAGTACGCCATCAGTATCCGTTGGCTTGCGATATATTGTCGTCTTTAAATTTCCCACATTCCTGTGAACCAGGCAGTCAAAAAATGGTATTGTACCGCTACAAGATTCCAACTCAATACTAAACGGTATTCTCTCATCAATGGCGTTTAAGTGATCAAGCAAGTCGTCCTTCTTATCCCGTTTAACAAGCATAAAAGTGTCGTCTACATAACACCATCAAACTTTTGATGAGTTAATGATGTTTGTTAACGCCCTGTTCTCGAAGTCTTCCATTTACAGGTTCGCCAGTACAGGGGATATTGGCGATTCCATGGCAAGACCTTGTTCCTGACTGTAAAGGTTCGACTGAACAAGGAAGTAACACATGTGAAGACACACGGTCATAGCCTCAATTATCTGGCTAACTGTTAGTTTCGTCCGATCATTCAGAGTGACGTCTTCATTTAAACGTCTTGCTATTCCTAGCGCCTCTTCTTTAATTACATTTGTGAAAAGTGATGTGGCATCGAAGCTGACCATCAACTCATCTGACTTAATTTTGAGACTTGCTACCTTTTGAGCAAAATCATAAGAGGTTCCCACGAATGTACTCGTTCGCCCTGTTAGAGGCTGCAATAGCCTTGCCAAATATCTAGCAACTTCATGGGTCGGAGAAGCCCATACCGTCGACTATGGGCCGTACGGGAATTTCCGGTTTGCGTACCTTTGGCAAGTCATAAACCCTCGGCAGTAAAGTCGATTTTGGGTATAGACTACCACTTACCTGTCCCTAAATCGTCCTTCACGGTTCATTACTGACGCCACGGTCTTATCAATAACTACTCTATATGGACCCGCCTCTAAATGTTGTCCCATTTTTCCAAGTATTCTGATCCATCCATTACAACCAGGGTTTTTCCGTTGTCAGCCTTTGTAAGTACAATGCTGCGATCTTCCCCCAAGGAATTTAAGGCGATACATTCAGTTTGCGGAAGATTTGGCTCACCAGGTTGCTGAAACTTAATAATATTTACTAACTGTGCCCGAATATTCTTTGCCTTCGTAGCGGCCAACTTTGTCACCGTGCTCTCAATGCTTGGGATAATCTCTTCCGCATATACCTTACATGTATTGATGGTAAATGTCAAACCTTTCTCCAACAATCTACATTCCGTTACATTCAAAACCCTATCTGACACATTAACTACATTACAATAGGTACGAATAGACCCGGAACTGTTAGTAGAACCGGTAGCATTAAGATGCACAGACATTAAACGCTCGAACTTACGCATTTGTCTTTTCTTGACATCCTGCCCTTGTTTCAACTTGACGTCTGAAGCCTTATTGAAAATTCGGTTGTAGTCGAGAGACGTTACGGCGGTCTGTAGATCCAGGCTCAGCCGACTCGCGTCGATACGGATCTTGCGTAAACATTTGGTCACTAGGCAAATCTGCCGTTTCAGAGAGGCCTTGGAAGCATTAAATGTAATCCTTGCAGAGGTGTAGGTACTGTCCGGAGGTTTCACTGTGAGATATTTGGGGATCAGTTTAGTCTTAATACATCTTATGTTGAAAACGCGAGGATTCTCCCAGTACGCTTCAAGGCCCGCCAATAGAACGAATTCACGTGGCGGTTTTCGAACACGGGGTCCGTAATCGATTTCAAATTCTTGGAAGATACTTGGAACCGATCGAATTGTCATGAGTTCAGAGTTTTGGTAACAATCGGTTGGTATAGTAGTTTGGTAACATTTCGCCCTCGACACGAGGGCTTCGTCGGACCAGGTGAATCAGTGTGCTATAAAATCCCACCCCAATTACACACTGATTCATCTAGTCTAACGAAGCTCTTGTATCGTGGGCGAAACGTTACCAAACTATTATACCGACCGATTGTTTCCAAACCTCTCTGAACTCATGACTACTCGATCGGTTCCAAGTATCTTCCAGGAATTCGAAGTTATGTCTCTCTGCACAAAATCTATGTTGCATGAGCCACGATGCCGAACTGCACACAGTCGGATATTAACTGGAAGCAGTCCAGCAGCGTGGCCTCGGCTTTGCTGCTTAACGCTATACCAAGGCCAGCCAAGCCTGCCGCAACTACCTCTGTGTCACCAGATAGACGTAGGTGAAATACGGCTTCTTGGTCGGTGGGAGATCACAACGCAACCACAATACTGGGATCTTACAAGTGCGTTTCAGAAAGACAGCAAGAATGGATGGCGAAGGATTCCAAAGTGCACGCAAGACCAGCCTGCTACCCGATCTGCATGAGTGTACGTACATTGAAGCATGCCGGACGGAACGAGGTCGTAGGTGTGTCACTGGGCGAGCACTTTAGGTGACAAAACCATCGGGAGTAGAAGCATGGAAAGGGGAATCGGCTGCTAACGGACAACGGTGATTGGTAGCAAATGTACAGATGGAGTGTGACTAGCAGGAGCAAAAGCAGTTGAGAGCGATATTGCAGATGAACAGTCCATGGTTTTGTCAGTTGGCATGATACTATCCGGTTGCGAGGACAAGTGATGTTGAATTTCATCGTATCATTAGTAGATCGGCGGTGCACAGCTGATGTTGGTAAATACCGTACACTACCGGAGCTGAAATAAACCATGGTTTTGAGTGACTACTTTGGACTACTTATTGTGCCATAGTCCGTGGGTTCGTGTTGACAGCCTTTATTGTGAGTACGGGATGGTTTTTAATTTCCTTTTGACAGCGACTTTCTTCCCGTCTAGTCAGTGTTGAGCAGGTACAGTTTTAAGTTCTGCTAGACCTAGAGCTGCATTACCGACTACTTGCGTGTGGATGTAATTCGCCAGAAGGAACTACATGCATGCACATTTTATTAACATGGTATCTGTATTGATCTAGATGTCATCGAGTTCCGTTGTTGGAGTGATAAACAGCGGAAACTCACATAGCACCGTTGGACCATTGAAATTAGAGTGCACAGGTCGCAAAATGTTGACTACTGCTTTGTTCCTATACCTCAACATGTAACGAGGAAAGATAGTGCTCGATAAAGCATCTGATGGAGTGGAATGGCAGGTTTGAGTTGCTGCAGTCCATTCACAATCTGAGAGACTGGATCTTCCCCACATAATTATTGTGCAGTGTCTAGTTCCGAGTACCCCTATCTGGAACTGTTGAAAAAGTGAAGTGAGCCGACGCGAACGAGTATTGAGCAACAGTAAACTAGTACCGTGTGCGAGGTAACAACGATACCGATAGAAAGTTTTGGCTAGGGAAGGGCAACTGCGTAGCGCGTGCAGCATTTATGGGTGTGGCCTTTTGTTCTAACTTCCCAAACTTACGCATTCGACAAGTAGAATGAACTAAAGGTTTTATTGAGGTATGATTATTGAGAATTTAAAAATTACCTTCGGAACGCGCACAATCGTTATCGCCTATTCCTTCTACAATGATGTGTGTCATAAAGCGTTTGTTTATATCGACAATATCTCATTGGAACTGGATACACATCACGTCTGGGTGTCAGATCCGACCCGCGACCCCATATGTGAATATGGTTCTCCCCGAGCAGCTAAACAGGTGCACCTTACAGCCAAGCGTACAGCGCTGATCGCTTAAGTGTGGGATAAAATAATAATAAGTTTAGCTGGGGTTTTGTGCAATGAACTCAGGTTAAGTAGCGAAATCTCTGAACCGACACAGTACTCTGCATCGCGATTTCCGTCTGGCGAGGGAGATAGACGGAAATGAAGAATCCTATTGTTCATGTCTTAAAGCTGTTTGCTGAAGAGAACATGCTCGAACGTAGTTGCATCGAATAGCTGCAGGAGTGCAATTGAAGGGAACTGGCGGGCCTGTTTTATGGAGTGCCTTATAAAGAAAAGTGAGTACGAGTTCCCATTGTTTGTCTTCTAGTTTAGAACAACACTGATGTTGCCGTTGTCACGTCACCATCGTTCGTAAACTATGTTGCTTTAAATAGATACGTCTTGGTTTGTAGGTTGAACTTTACGGGCTGGAAAAGGTTATTTGGGGTAACACGCTCCTCGAGGCTTCCAATCCACTGCAGTCGCTTAACCGTGAACGGCAAAAATAGTTCCGTTCAAGCTCGAATCAGCCAACATGAAGTTTCAAATAATCAAGTTCCTTCCATTTAGGTTAAATGATACGGTCTATGCATTGTGCAGTGCCTACTTAAAGCGGTGATGGAGAGTCTCTCGATTAAGTCAAGGACTGCAACTTGCGTAGCCGACGGGAGATAGCCTCTAATACCTGATGATCAAAGAAACTGTAAGAAGGAAATGTCTTGGGAAAGACGTTCGATAGAGGTGGCAAGGAGTAAAAGTGATAGTTATTCATCAGACCGGTGGTAGAATATTAATCCGGTTATGCGAAATTGCTGGTGCGGTTGAAAACAAGAGCATTAAGAATGCTGCTCCCGTCAAAAACTTGAGTAAGGTTTTGTCGCCATTAAGGGC
The DNA here is from genome assembly GCA_944474145.2 of Dicrocoelium dendriticum. Taxonomy (NCBI): domain Eukaryota; kingdom Metazoa; phylum Platyhelminthes; class Trematoda; order Plagiorchiida; family Dicrocoeliidae; genus Dicrocoelium; species Dicrocoelium dendriticum. The sequence continues at coordinate 9,830 of CALYDF020005294.1, read as the reverse complement.
AGGGTGCAACTGAGTGGTAAGCTAATATAATTGGGCAGGCTTGAAGAGTACAGAGTATTGATCATGTGGGAGTCTATTTGCCACTAAAGGCGCAATGCCACCGAATTTCGAGTTAATGGCGAGGTTGAACAGTGTGTACTGGCACGCAAAATTCATTGACCAACGCTGCGTCTGCGTTACTCACAAGTAGCATAAAATTTGTTGAAATACTGTTTCCGGCGAGTTGATTTATATTTCCCGCCAAATGTTGATCACAAATCCAGAGGCATATTTATTGTGTGCGTAACATTAATTCGCAGTTGCATTTTATGCTTCTTGTTATCGTCAATTAACATGAAAACTTCTGAACAATCTGTTTTAAACGTAGTGGTGTGTCGGCGCCAGCTCGAGTCAAAATGGAGAGGCTGTGCTTATGGCTGACCGTGTGTTTGTTTGTGTACGTTAACACCTGGCCCATTCCTTATGAAAAATACATGATAAGCGGAGACGAAGCGAGCTCATTTTTTACAAGAGAAGACTACATAGATCCAACTGAAGAAATCGTTCGGAATGTCCATGGGAGAGACGGCTGGCCGGGAAGGACAGATTACAACGAAGGAATGGAAGCGCTTACACAGGAGGATTTGATGGATGAGGAACTTCTCAGACAAGCTGAAAGTTATGATTACGAACCCCATGGTGCTCCCAACGGTGGCTTTTTCAACCAGGTGGTTCGACATGTTCGAACGTATGGACCAACCCTACTGAAAATGGTAAAATATTTTGTGTAATTTGTAACCCCTAACTAAATTATTCGGTTGTTGTCTCAATCTGGGGGCATCAAGGTCTGCATAAAGTATAGCATTTCGACCAGAAAGATTAGCATGGGAAAGTAGGTTTACTCTGGATTGCAGCTAAGTTAAACCAGGAAGATATTATTTTTATTTCTGGTGGCTCTAACGTATCTCTGTGGATCATACCTTTAATCCACCTTGTCCTTTTCTGCATGCCAATCTAATTGGGAGAAGTGCATAGGAAATTGACTAGCGAATTCGTTGATTGATTATGTCGAATTATGCATAACACCACACATTTTTATGGATACAAAAGGCCTAATCGCGCTGGCATATCAGTTAAGACCCTACACTAGAGAGCCAACGAGATCAGTTTACGAAATAAGGTCATCAGTGATAGCAAGTGGCATTTTGTTTACAATAGATGTATAAATTGGTTCTAAATTTAAGACGCCAAGTCTTTTCTATGAGAGTAGTTCAATTCCACCCTCGCAGTACAGACTGACCTCGGTCTAATCCTGCGTGATTTTAGACCGGAAACGTCTGTACACTCTGGTTTTAAGAGGGTGAGCCCATGACGCATCATTCACTAAGAAGAACCCAGCCTCGTGAACTTACTGAGAACCTGCCTTAAGAAGCCACGCGAGGGGTACAGGTTGACAGGAAGATGTTCACTTAGATCTGAGATAGAGCCGTGTACGGTTATTTGCAGGGGTGAACGCGGCGGAGTAGCCATAGTGGGCGCTTCCCTATTGCATTAGATGTTTCCATGACAGTGGAGCACCGAAGTGCGCTAGGATTTCATTTGATCAGTTGTTTCTTTATTCCAGATGTGGTTCGTCGGAATCCCCTCTCAGGTAGCAGGCTCCGGCACGTCTGGAAAAGCATCAGACAGCTGGTTCCAGCGTCTGGGTCTCGTCAGTGGGGCGCGTTCCTCGGACATCTGCCGGGTTCCGACCCCATGACTTCCGGATGCTAGCAGCTAGTACCACTAAGCTATGGGTGACGGCCGCGGATCTGCATGACTGACAGTTTACCACGACATAACGCGACTCATCCTGCAATGTTACGCCGGTTAAGAACTGTGCAGAGGATAGTGGTTGGCTCCATAAACGACGACTTTCCTTATTTGCCGTCTCTAACACCGTGGAAACCACTTTCCTTGAACTAAGAAGGCTATAAAAACTGTAGCACTTCTTATTGGTTAGTAGTATTTGTTATTCCCTCTATCGTACTTAGACTGATTCAGTGGTTCCGCCAAATCCGAATGTATGTTTGAGCTAGCCCAGTTATCCTAGTAATCTTATGGTATTTAATACATAATTAGTAGGAATGAGCAAGTTTCAATGTCTGCTAGCTTCAAACCGATTCAAGCTGTTCCTTGTCCTTCGATGGCTGCAGGCAATGATCAATCATTTCACTACTGTAAATCTGACCGTTCAATGGATGGGGTCATAATTCAGTGTGATCGATCATTAGTGCACTTGATCTGTAGAATGATCGTTACGCAGTGAATAACATTAGCCTGCTTCGCAACAGAGGGAAACACGTGATGGGGAGGCTCAGTAAGTTCAACTGCGCTTGATAAAATACCCACAAAGGAAGTGAAACCTGAAAGTGAATGAGTTCTGACAGCGGTTCTTACCGAACAGGCATTGTGTTTACTAAAGCCGAGACTTTACTGTCAAGCCTGAAGTGCCGTTAACTAAACTACCCGACTGCATATTTTTCGTAAGCATATAAGCCTGATTTTTAATATTCTCACACAAGTGATAAAAATAGTCGACAAACAAGCAAAATTGAAGCACTGGTCCATGTTGTGACAGTGACCGCATATGCCTAAACAGCCAAGCTCAGTCTTGCGATCTTTATCTACAACACCTATGCGCAAGAAATTAGCAACTCAGTGCACATTTTGTGCAAAGTTGGAAAGTGGATTAACCTAAGTTATCTAATTTCAACTGTGGTTGGCCGATGGATATTAGATCACAACTTTGTGATACTGCAATATAACTCCTTCGTACACAATGTGTACACATATACACACGCAGAAAATTTTATTTACAAATATTGTGCACAAATGTACACACTAGCATTTGCATAAATGGCCATCAAGAAAATCTGGTACATTACAATTGACACAAAAAATAAGCTTTGAATCAAAGTACTTGCTTGTGTATGAAGGGGTTAAAGAGGAGAGTGAATATGGAAATAGCTATCACGGGGGAGACAACACAATTAGCCATTGAGCTACGAGATGTCGCAGATAAGCGTCCCACTAGGAGAAGGCAGAAGAATTGATGGTGAAGTCCACGTTTTCATCATCTGCGTGTCAGGTGAAGTTGAGATGACCGGGACTGTCCATAGAACTCATTGGTACCACCTACGCTAAGTGCTCATGGTTGGATGGCGAAATGAGTGGGTGGGGGACGGAACTAGCTGTTAATACTTCAGTTGGAAGATCACGCAAAAAAATCTGTTCTCTTAGTACTACCAACAATGATTACTATGCAGATACGCACCTAACAATAGCTATGAACAACTTAAATTGAGGCGCGACGTGTTTGATAGCATAAAGCTAACAAACGATTGTTGACTATAAATGTTTGACCTCACCCGGTTTATTGTAATTCCCAGTGAAATGAAGGAAGCTAAAATTAATGTGAAGCGACACGCAGCTGAACGCTGAACAGAGCTCTTTTCGGTAACTAAGGCATAGTTGCCTGTCGAGGAAGCGAGCGGTGTCCGCGAGCATGGAGGTTGAGGGTGGGAGGAATGCTTGACAAGTACACACTGAACCCATTTTGGTATATAATCCTTTATTTTGCGAATCATAATCCTGCCGATACTGCCTACGTAACTGTCTCCGCAATCATATACGAATCGGTACACGCGTGTGAGATGGCCCAGGTTGATTGAACTGTTTTCATTGGAGGTACCTGCAAACTTCGGGTTCGTTTGATTTTACCAGGTTCGGAAGTATGACAATTTCGTCGTGGGGCAGAGATTACACGTTCAGTTACCATTAGCGTAGCAAAATTGCCCATGAGGACTAAATGGGTATGACTCTTCCTCATGGCTGTCATCTGCACCAAGTCCTTCGACCCTGACAGCTGAATGTGTTTCCTTCGGACCCATCGATGGCAACCGTTCGAAAGTGTGGCAGTAAGTAATGCTGTTTTATCGGCCAGACAATCAACTGAACAAACCCGTCTGGCTTGAATGATTAAGCTGTTAACAAGTGCCCGGTTGTGCCTCATTGGTGCCAGGCTGATGTAGTGCAAGTACCAGCCGGATTGTGTAGCTTTTATGCGGATAGACCATTTCAGGAGTTCATCCTCCATGCAACTGATGGGAATGTCTAAATATGGCTGTTACTTTCTCTGTTCCACCGCACAGCTGACCGGTAAGATGGAATGAGCATCGCAAATGTTCTCTACCAGTTAAATGCTCGGCCGCTCCGAAAAGCGAATATGTCGTCCACATGGCGGTTGAAGTATGGTACCTTGGTTATCTCTCCAGAAATATCTTGTCCTATCATCACCATGGGGAATTCAGTGAGTACATGACCTAATGCTTTGCTCACTGCCACCACATCGATCTGTAAACACCATGTGTTCTGTAAGTGAAAGCTAACGTTATTGCGCAACAACAAGGATTCTTTCAGTACGGACTGTCACTTATGACGAATAGCCTGAGTGATCAGCTCGTGCACACACGTAGCAAGCAGTCAAATGTAGTGGGAAACCAGTGAACAATGATCCTAGGGAATACATAACATTATCAAGCAAGTCGATTTTTACCAGATCGTCGACGAGTTGAAAGGGGATCATTAAAGTCATACGGATTGATCCGCCATCACAGCGGGTCAGCCCACGAGACAGCTGGTGTGTGGTGGTGTGTCCATCATCGAAAGCACCAATCTGAGTGCACTCCACTCTGTGATATTGGCAATTCATACAGCTGCGGATCAATGCTACCACACACCTATCTATCGTGTGATGAAGCACAGGTAATTCCAATCCAGGAGCTATAGAGGTTTCGATATAACCTGTCCCCTTAACTTCTTGGGTTGTTCCAACTTGTCCGCACAGCTGAGTATAATGCATATGATCTGATCGTATTCTGTCTCGTTCATGGGTATCCATTTAGATCCCTTTACTACTTGACTTTAAACGCATTTTCGAAGATCAAATATGTTGATCGAAGTGGGTATTTAATGTAGTCTATTCACTCCTTTTATTAAGTTTCATGAAACCCAAGTTAGCCGTTAGTGCCTCACTTCACCAGTTCGTTCCAACGTGCTAACAGCCGTGAATGAACGTGGACGTCACCACAGGATTGGATCATCAACCCCACACAGGATAACATAAGAGGAACCAAATGACCTTGTTCGTGATTTGAACAACGCATGATTGCTAATTTCAAGACTCCAACAATGAAATTACTTCAAATCGAAAGCGCTAGCATCAGTTGCAGCCTTTCTTCAGAAAGGAAGGTAACCTGGTTTTCTGTTCCGATATTAAAGGTCTCGTGAATACCTTGAAAATAACGACTCACAGGAATGGAGACGATTTGTAGACTCTTCCTAACTTGTACTTGAGGCAGTGCTATGGCACAATGGAAACCATCTTCCACCTATTCCAGGAGCACATGCCATCCAAATGAAAGAGAAGTGTGAGAGCTTCGGTCAGTTGTTGAATTTCATTGAGTATAACAAATGTAGCTGGCATTTCTGTTGTCATTTGAAAATAGTTGCCTTTTTAATGGGACTGCAGCTGAGATGGACAAAATATGGCTGTTCAGTGTGCGAGTGGCATAATCGAGCAAGAGATTTGCACTATTTGCGAAAAAAATGGACTCGAGACAAACTCTACCGGTTGGAGTGAAGAATATCCATCGACCAGTTCTGGTCGAGGCTCATCAAATCCTGCTATCATCCCTACACATCAAACCAGGTTTGATGAGGAAATTCGTGAGCCATGAGCCGGACTTCACCAGTGTTCCGATACGTACATAAAAAATTCCCTCGACTCAGCAAAGCAAAGAGTAAAGAGTGAGTTTTGTGGACCATCAGATTCAACTGGTATTCAAAGATGAAAACATCAACAACCTACCACAGGGTGATGCAAAATCAGCTTCGAATGAAAATCTTGGAAGATATTTGGAACCGATAGAAAAGTCATGAGTTCAGAGATGTTAAGAAACTCAGGTTGATCAAACTGCTTTCCAAAGTGCTCGGCCCAATGTTTTAAGTGTTTTGACAAGCTGTGGATCGACTGTCCACGCTCGTCGCGTATGGTCTCACTAACACCGGATACTCTGTTGCCCGTTTCCAGTATCAGACGGAATAACATGATGGTTACCAACGACAGCGGCTGTTTCCATCTTCGACGCACGATCAGACTGCCAAGATTCGCGGTCTCTCTAAAGGCAAGCACGAAGTTTTGACCTGAGATTTTTGCCTCAGTGTGTACACTAATAGCCGGAATACATAAGTGAGCAACCAGACGTTGCACAGGCTGTGCAGAGATCCAATGTTTAGGTTGGCAATTTGATTTACCACATGAAGACACGCTTGCTGATAGTAACGTCTGACCAATATGCAACCAGTGATTTTTAACGGTATTCAGCAGGCGCTGGCTCAGCCAGGATACCAAAGCACTTTGATACGGATTCAGTTGGTTAGTGTCGATGCGTTCACCACGACATTGCGGACATCCACGAAACGCAACCGTGCATCGGCACATACAAGTGAGTAATCGGGGTCCACGCTCGTGCTCCGAATCGAGTGACAATTGTGGACGTAGCCTTTCCAGCGGTAACTGATCGCGATATGATCGATTTGCATCCATGGCCGGTGAGTTCCAAGTCACTCTTCTGCTGCTGCTTTGTAGAACATTAGTACTCAAGAGAAATGGACGAGAATTTTCACACAGGTGCAGTAACCGCTCACCCTTATCATTACGGGAGCCTACACCATTTCGGCCGCCCAGATGAAACTCATAAAAAGAGATTTTCCCGAGTTGAGCATTCAGAGCACCAGTCGAAACCGCAGTATTAGTACTGTCTGTAACGAAGGAGCTCGATAAGTTGGCGACAGAAATCATCTTTCGCCGAATCAGTGCTATAGTTTATGGGGGCGTCTCTGGTGTTCGAACAAGTGCTGCCTGTTGGTCAATCTGTAGCAAAGTGCACACGCTGTGGCATGCCAGTCTTAGCGAGGATCGAGAACTCCAAAGAGAAGTGGATGAGCTGACGTTGTCCGCGTGGATGAATATGGATTTGTCGACTGGATCGAAGCGACGCCCTGCGATTATGTGTGAGCTGAAACTAGAAGACCAACGAAAATTGAAGACGGAGGAGGGCCAGCGATTTGGGGTTCGAAAACGGGGGGGAGGATAAAAGTGAAGTAGAAGCGGGACGAAAATGATGAAAAAGCGCAAGAGGGGTAATAAGAAGATGGAAAGGTTTAAGTAGTAGCATCTAAACCCCTATCCACCCAGCTCGATGCAGTAGATTGGGTGCGGTTGATTATCCTCTGCGACGGTCAAAGCATCAAGAGATTGTGTTCAGCATATGAACGTTAATAAGAATTGACTAATTTTATTTCACTAACAGTAGCAATTTGTGGTCCAGTGAGGGAACAGCACATTGGTCCTTACGTAGCCCAACTTAGCATTATCTTTGAGTTACTGGCCAATCCGGATTTCCGCAAAAATGAGCACTGCACACGTCCCTCAAACTGATTAAGACTCCTAAGGCAAATTTATCAAGTCAATGACTTTATAACAACGATGTTCTACAATGTAGTACCGAAATGCTTAACACCCGGTGGACCAGGTGATTCCACTTTTTACACCTTATTTGTCTCCTGAGCATAGCTGATGGACTCCACACTCAGGGAATACCCGTGAGGAAAGGAAAGTATGACAAGGAAAGCCTTGAACAAGAAATGCTCGCACTGGTAAAATGTAGCCGTCTGATTCAGGTCAGTCGACTGACAGAATCCGGAAATCGCAGCTCTGATGAGTGACTACTTCTGCTGTTTATTTCCAAAATGCAGTTATAAGAAAATCGAGCCAATCCGTTATTGGGTCTTGGAGTACCGTAAATCCAGAAACACGGTGGACACTTCAAGACCCAATAACTAACTTTTAACCGCTGTGTCAAGCGCTACTGTGGAGCTCTGACTTAGTGAGCAAAACGAAAGCCGTCAAGCACTGGGTTGGGCTCCCCTCTCAGCTCAAGCTATCTCTACCTGAGGAGTCCAAATCAGTCAGGCGTGGACTGCAGTGCTGGGAGAGAGCAGATCCGAAACTCCCAAAAAGTGAGTCACTTTATCTGTTAATATAAGTACCCCTGTATTCGTCCAGTCTTGACAAGAATCCTTTGAATAGCATTTGAGACAAAGGCCGCCTTACTCGATTTCGTGATTATAGTGTACTACTTGCTAGTAGTGCGTGAAATGGTCGAATTTAACGAATAGAAGTTAACTCACTGAGCAGATTGTGGATGTTTGTGCATACCAGGAATAGCAACTGGCAATGCGAAAAGGAGCTTTTTACGAAAGGAATTCTAGTGGATCAGACGTAAACAATTCGCATGGGTTCAAGTCACATCCGAGCTGTGCGGTAGCCTATTCAGTCCGAGATCCGTATCATAAGCTCAGCTGTATCGATTCACCACCCGTACGTGGCACATTGTTTGGTCGAGTCTATAACAAGACAATTATCGGAAGATTATCACGATCATACATGAGATATTCACAGAAACGACAGTACCCCAGCTATCAACATCTTGATGAGTGATCTTTGCAAGTAGCAATGTGTCCCCGTAAATCCAAGCATCGGCTATAGGACCAGTCCCATCCTAGAATCTCAGTAGGTTCCCTCGATGGGATACGGAGGGTCAGGTGTGCTGACATTGATGGACTTAACTGCAGTTCCATTGATGTGATTCGTTAGGCGTAAGATGTTGTGGGAGAGACCGAATGAGAGTGTGTCTGAGGTTGTTGAGGAAGTGCGGGGATTCTTACAAGCTGCGATGAGCAATCATGAGCGCTCGAACAGATGATTTACAATGGAGCTACGAAAGCGTGTTTTGACCGAGTACAAATCGCGTAAGGTTCCCGATCCGTGTGCCTGCAAGCAGAAAATGCAAAGCCACACACTGTTGGTGAATTTACCTCACCAGAAGCTTATAGACAAGGCACAAAAGATGATCAACGCTCACTGAAAGTGAAAGGCTTGATGCCATTGGGTGAAACAGAGTGGAAAGCACTTGTTCTTCGCTGACCAAACTGCTAGGGATTAGGACTACCCAGAGGAATGCTGCCGCAGTTTATGAGACTATGCCCATATACCCACAGATACTGTTTAAAAAAGTGTAGTAGTAACAATAGCGGGCAACTGCTTGTGAAAGCTGCCATGGTGCTCCAAAATAATTGCTTGTATTTCAGTTACATGGCTCTGAAAACGCACGTAGACAACATCTGTCCGTCGATCCGTATGAACAAATGAAGGAGATTATCGCAGTCTCTGTGTGTCTACATGCGAAATAGCACATAGGAAGTAATTCTTAAAGATCTAACGAAAGATGGAAACTATATCGAGCATAGCGCAAATCGGATTCCGTGTGAGAGGTGCAGAAAGGTCCGTAACGAGTGGCATCGAGCTTGAACGACATCACAGTGCGATCGCAGTCGTAGTTTTGTGTCCACGATACATTATAATGATGGGTTGCTTGAAAATGACGGACGAGCCTTAAAATTGTTGGAGGTAACTGCGAGGGGTTGGTTAAGGTGTTATGGAACACAACCAACACCGGACTCGAACATGCGCCATAGTACAGGCTCGCGGGAAAACCCAGACTAGTTCTCTCATTGGAAGCAGTGAGAAATTTGTTTCTTGCAAAGGAACGTGTCAGTGAGGCAGAAAAGTATAGCATCCGCCCGGTTGCTTTCTTCCAAACCTAGAGTTAGTTAGCGGGTTACCGCACTCTCAGATAAGCAGAAGCACCCGCACTCGCTCGGCAGTCGCGTTTCCTATTTGGCCG
>CALYDF020005293.1:0-14513 GCA_944474145.2 Dicrocoelium dendriticum | reverse complement strand
GAGATAGCCCGTGACCATTAAAGGACGGCATCCTTACAGGACAGGGGCTGTATCAAAAGCTCCTTGAAATCCAGGCAGGAAAACCTACAATTGTCTACTGCGAACCTCTTAGTGTACAATGCCATCTGTTCGTTTTTCTTATCGAGACTCCACTTTTGTTTCGTAATCTTCACGTCGAATAGTTTCCGGGCCTCTAAAATCAGTTGCATTGTTGTTCGCTTTAAACAGTAGTTCCATTGTTCCATCTACTACCGTCTTTCAATCTCAACATTAATTTAACCTCACTTGCCAATTTTCCACGATGCAGTGTGAGCCAAGACCACATGAGGGAGTCTGACAACCAAGTATGTTCTGTTAAGCCACGCTTCTTTTGGTGACCCTTCCATATTCACTTAATCCGGTAGAGCTATACCATTTTAGTGTTTACTGTCTTTGGTAGTTGCTATACTTTAGATAGAAATATGTGGCTCTAGGTTTGGGATACAGCCCCAGTCCACTTTAGCACCTTGTTTTCCGCAAGGAGTATTTCCGGAGCAGCTGTCAGCACATCTGCTATGGTACCGAATGAGGCGCACTCCATAGCTTGGATGATGTGGCAACCCATTTCTCTTCGTCTACATGTCCATATCTTTTGTGTCCACTTATAATGTCCAAGCGGCTTTGTCGTTCCAATGACATTTTGCGAACACCGTCTGTCCAGCATGGAAATGCCGTGCTCTGGCGTGATTTTTCGGTTATTTTGGGCCCTGCATTGTCAAACTTTGTTTCATATTCTTGTCCTTTTAACAGACTTGCCAGCTTAGTTGCTTACTCAGTTGAAACGATTCTGCTGCGGAGTTTCCGTCAGCCGTCTATGGATTCGACGTAAAGGTTTATATCGGCAGAAACTTTTGCCAAACTCCTGGATCGGCTTGCATCCTTCAATTTTGCGTTCAGCAATCTTTTAGCTATACACAACTAGTTCTGCTTGGTTATTGGACTGGGGGTGAAAAGGAACTGAAAACACGTACACATGCCGTGTAGCTCACATAAGTTGGCCAAGTATGAATAGGATACTAGTGTTTCTGAGAACCAGAACCAATTAACTACGTCCTTGAGGGTGGCGATTGTAGCCAGCGGGGAGACACCCGTCATTTGGAAGACCTCAAGCACTAGACAATACGCGTCGATAATAAGTGGAAAATTGATTTCCTTGCTCTGCCCTGCAAAGTCAAGGTAAACTCTTGACCATTATTGCTTGATGGTCTCCAGGAGAACAGGTTACATTTCCGTGGTGATTGCGTTGCTCTGGCACACTATGAACATTAACGTGTTGACTTCACATTTCGCAGGTCCATAAGTGGCCAGTATGCATTTTTTCTCAAGATGACCTTTATGCTGTTAGAGTCGGAATTTCCGGCATGAATCAATCGTAGGATTTTGGGCTGGATTTCGGTTTGGACGACGACGCGTTTAGCAATTAGAATACAGTCATAGACACAAAAATAGCACTTCGTCTCTGAAAAAAGCTGTTGTAGCAGCTTGTCAGAACCTATCGGTGGCCACATTGAGTAATGTAATCTGCTCACCATGAAAGCAACAGGTCATGAGAGTGCCGTCTTAAATGCGATGGCTGTGTATCGAGAAATGTTCCACATTGTCTGAGAGTAGGAGTTCGAATTCCGTTTATTTTGTGATATTAACAACAATATTGTCTTCTGGTTGATGCTATTCGTAAGACGAATATGATGATGCATCAGCCTGACAAATGCTGCTGTTAAATGGGAAGTTGGCGCTGCAATTCAACCGAACAGTTTGTCGCTCATCTTTGCAGACGATGGGTCGTATACACTTAAATGCCCTCCATTGCACGGAACACAGCGAAAAGCGGTTTGTGTTCCGTTAGTCTGTTGTACTGACGGCAATATAACATCTTGTGGGAGTGTTTTGCTTCAAACACAATAAAGCTTCCTTCTTGTTTTGGCTTTGGTTCCTTTCTGGTGCCATCGACAAACAAGTGGCTTGAGCGACCGGCGTTCAAGTCTGGAAAAATGTACTAGATGACTGCATCGACTTCGTAGCTGGATGTATCCAAATCTATGATGATCACTAGTTTTCGATCCCACTTGGCAGTTGCTTGACATTCAGTGATTCTGATCTAGAGAATCTCCTTCACCGGTAGCTGGTTCAATGGCACGCGGGGGTCATGCATGGAAACGAAGGCTCTGTGGTAGCTCACCATACTAATGAATGATCCTATGGTCCCCACATCCTTAGGTGCGGCACACCTACAATGGGCATGAGACATCCACGCTTTCAGTAGGTTGCAACTTTGCTGTTTGTGTATCTTTGCAACTTAAAACTGTCCACTTGTTCCACAGATTGCGAATCTCTTTCACTTGCTTCCGCAAGTGGAGTTACGTACTACACTGCTTCCCGCTTTGTTGACGTGTTGTCCGTTTCTATAGCACTTGTAACACAAGTTGGTTTCAGCTGTCTAGTTGCTCTGTCTGTACCCACTTGGCACTTTTTTCACGTCTTATCGCCATCGATAGAGATTCGGATCCGGTTGCAGCCAAATTTGAGCCAGGAAACACCCAAGTATTTAGTTAATTTCAGCGTAAGACGAAATTCTGATTCATCTATTCAGCAACCTAATTGTTCTGTTCACTGACACAGCTCTTTCGGGTAAGAACTTATGATGATAATCTCGCCCACCTATGCTGTGGCACTTGGTATTCCTTATAGCTTCTTATCCACGATCTGCTGAAAAGTATAACGGTACCAGTTCTACCCTAAATGGTAGGTGTGTATACTGAAATAGTTCTTGATGGGTGATTATCGTTAGCAGTTTCCTGTGGATTTGCCGACATTTAAATCTGGATATTGGCTTCCGATCAGTCCAATTTGACAGAACGCTTACCATCATTCAGGTGCGCAAAATGACTTCACTATAAACTGGACTGTGCATAAGGTCCTCTGACACAGAATTAACAGCTTAGAATTAATTGCACATAAGTAAGTCAATTACATCATACCAGCCGTTACTAGAGATATTTCTGTTTGACGGCGAGCTGACAACATCTACCCATAAGCACTGTCTAGGCTGTAAGAATCACGGACGATGGGTAGAACGAATTGTGCTAAAGCAACCGTGGTTCTATATAAATACTTATAAGTAAACTAGACATGTATAACTAACGAATAGGAGAACGGACTTGTAATTAGGTCAGATATAATTCCACTTGTTTAGCGCTAGCCGTCTGCACTTATTCAATTACTAATGTGGTTCATTAAAACAAATCCAAAAACGACTTGGAATACTAGTCACTCAGGAGTATGGTTCTGTGGTTTGTTGCTGGCTGAGCTGGGTAACTCGATTGTAACCGTTCCACCACTATTCGTGGTAGCATCTTCAGTGCAGTATTGATAGCAGTCTGGTAGCAGGAGCTGGTAGAAGGCAAATGCAATGATGGATACTGTCAGCCATTACTGCGTTTCTTATGTAAGCGTATAGGCCTCTTAATTTCCTTTCGTTGAGATTGGTGATTTATTGCTACCTGTGGTTTTGCTCAAGTCAATTCTATTGGCAGCACAAATGTCGTTGCTACATGATAGAGAATGTCGCTCTCAGGTTTGTGCAATTGGCGTGGGTGAACAGCTTGAACACACTTCGACCATTCAGTTCATTTTCTAAGTGTTGGATTGTGTTCTCTCGAACAGCGGTTGATAATGTTCAGGAGTTCCCTCTGTCTCAATGTTTGGTACCTTGGATCGATGTAGATTTGCAGGTTGGTAGAGTTCATAGTTGAGAACCTAGCTTGGAGAGACTCCTTTTCATTTTCTGTTTTTCGCTGGGTCAGGATCCCAACATTTTCCAGTCGAAGCTGTCTCCTTCTTCATTCACATGTGCTGAAACCAGTAAGCTTGCATAAGTTTTTTCGCACGCCATTTATTTGTTTTTATATGCTTGTTGACATCTTCCATTCTGTGTTTGCCCTGGCCTACTATCACAACGACTCACGTTGAGGGACCTGCCGCCGATAAGTCATCGATCACTTCTGATCGGATTACTTAGCATTTTCATTCCAATGACCCTGAACTTTGATCTTCCATCCTGTTTGCCTCACACAGTGTAAGTAACTATTTCTGCAATTTATTCCATACGCTACATTTCGTCGTCCTTACGTTTTATGTTTTTCTTTTAGTCTTGGCAATGTTTTCATCCGGATGACGATTGACTTGTAGGATTGCTTGATATGATGTTGTTTTATCAATCTGGTAGTCAATTCAGACGAGCTTTTACGCACGACAGGACCATACGTTTCATTGTTGCGGACGTAGGTTCGTTTTCTTTAGCCTTCGGGTTTAAGCACCTACGCAGAAAACTGCGTGGGTATCCATTGCGTACAAATGACTTAACTAGGTGCTTTCCTTCTGCTCGTTTCACTTCCATCGTGATGCAGTGAGTTGTTATTCTACGTAACATTGTCTTTACACAGCTCATTTTGTGACATCTAGAATGGTCGCTTTTGAAGCAAAAATCTGAGCTGTGGGGTTGCTGTTTCTCTAAACCAATGTTTGCAATTCACGGTCCATTGTTCTGGTCACTAACACATCCAACAAATGGAATTCGTTTTCCTTCTTTGATTTTTTGGCGTCGGTAAACGGTTGTCGTGCAACTGATGCTTGACTACTTTTGACTTTGACTTTGACTATGTTTGCGTATCACAAACGCATCATTGACGTAACGAACCAAAAGCTTCAAATCAATCTTGGTAGTAGATCTTCAAAGTTTTGCATGACAATCGCCGCTCTGAGTCCCATTACGAGGATCCCATCGGTGCAGCTTTCATTTATTCATAAATTAGCCCGTAGAACGAAAAATAATTTGAGAGATATTGTTGGAAACGTTCGTATATACATCTGGTCGTCTTGGTTACGATCTTGGCTGCAATGTTGTCCAGACTTACTGCAATAAGTTCTTTTGCTAAGTATATGATAACAGCAGTAAATAAGGCGGTTGCATCGAAGGACACCATCATTTCATCGTGGTCCATTCGTAGGTATTTGAGCCTGGTCAAGAATTGTTGGGCATTGTTCATAGAGTGTTGCGTTCTACTGATAATGTGTTTGAGTTGCCTCCATAGTTCCTTTGACAGATCATAGATGGGCATGACTGGAAGTAGCATGATTGATCCTAATGGTTCTCCATCTTTGTGCACTTTGGGTAGTCCATAGAGTTATGCAGCGTTGGAGTCTCGAGCTTCATGCTATCTCGTTGCGCTTAGGGATTTCTTTCCATTTCCTGAGCCTTGCCAACGCTTTGTTTGGTTTGTTGGTTTGCTGCGATGTTGGATCATTTTTACTGCATTGGTAGGTTCTAGTATCGTTCAGAAGATGCTTCGTCCCTTTGTCCCTTGTCAGCGAGTAGGATAACAATTGATTAGTCCGATTCCAGAGCTTTTATTGCTTCTTTCTTTTGTCGGGATAGAGGCTTGGGTTGTTTCATGTGCCTCATGACTGGGACAATGATACACATTATTTGTTTTGTGTTTCTTCGTCTAGTCCCTTAGACTGCAAGGCGTTTTGAATCTTGCCAGAAACTTCGTTGTTGTCGACTCTTTGTAGTTATAATTTTAGCCTTTGACAAGAATTTGTTGTTCCGTATCACTAATTGCCCCATTTTACGGATTCCTGATCCAACCGTGGTTGATACCTTCGTCTTTTCTGGTAGGCCATTTGTTCAACTTCTGGTGAAGAGCAGTCTGCTTCTTCGCTTTAGTGGTTTCGCTCTGCGCGCTATTACCAGTTGTACTTGTTCAGTCAACCGCTGTCCCATTCTTGGTAATCAAGTGACTCCATCCTTTTTAGACAGCGTTCCTATTTGTTATACGGCTACGGGCGTATGTGATCATCATCCGTGCCATACGCTTTCCGAATTGTCGCGCAATGGTCCTTGCATGTGGGTGGTTCAACGGTGGCCTTTAACTGACGTTGCGAGGACGAATGCCTCTTCGCAAGCATTCACGGAGCAAGTATAGCTGTTGTCGTGTGGCGGCTTGTCAGCGATCGAAATCCTCCCAACGACGAGCAGTGCGTGGCGTTGAGCGCCCATAATCGTCCGAAATTACTTAGAATGCTGATAGATCTGGGGGTTTGTTCAGTTACCGCGCTGTCCGCCGAGGTGCATAGTGAATTATTAATCGCGAGACGAAGTTAATAGCCCCGTACGCCTTTATAAAGAAAGCAGTAAAGACTGACAGTATCCATCATTTGAAATGCTTTCTACCAGCTCCTGCTACCTGAATGCTATCATTCCTGCACTGACGCTGCCACCCCGAATGGAGGTGCAACCTTTGCTATCAACTTGCCCAGCTGGGCGAACACCACAACAACTGAGTAGAATAAAGTGTCCAGATGTCTGACCTATGCACATCGTTATCAATAAACAAACAAAGGCCATATAATAATAACCAATAAGAAACTGTAAAACAGGCAGTTGAGCAAGTAATTCAGGTACTGAACATGATCATAGTTGAGAGCTGTCCGAACATCGCGGTTACATATGTGAATAAAACATATACTACTTATAAATAGAAAATAGCAATGAGTACTGGTTGGAAGCAGCAAGAAGAGATATTTCCCTGTATTTGCATCCAATATCACCCAGGTACAAAGGCCCATTATGTTGGAGTGCGCTGGATTTATTGTATGTCGGTGGTTTTTCCAGGAATTGCTTAAATTCCGACATCAACTTTTCCTCAAGTATGTTCTGCGGCTGGTTGTTCCATACATTTACTACTCTCCTTCCGAAACAGAGTTGGTGAGCGACTCGCTTCAAATCCAGTGCTGCAAGGTAGTGCCGGTGTCCTGTTGTGCTGCTTGGTACACGAATATGAAGCAGCGGCCTCAACATGGGGTAATCACCGAGATGTAGGAACCGGTACGTCATGATGAGGTCAATCCGCAATCGACGAAAAGATGGTGTGTAAAGCTATAGTCTCATTACACCGGTCTTTGTGCTGCACACCTCGTAAATAAGGGATCAGCATGAGGGCCATGTGCTGCACCCGCTCAAATATTTCCACCTCGCTCCGGATGATAGGACAGTATCCGGGCGAGCCGTGCTCTAGCATTGGTCGTGTTCTTGAGACGAAGAGGCAAGTGGCAATCACTTCGGGCCAAGTGCTGAAGCTGTGTTTTAGCGCCTAAAGCATACGAGGACCGTTTTGGTGAAGTCAATTTGTGTGGTCCATGGCTTTAAGTCGTAGCGTAAGAGAATACGGAGATATCTCACGAAACGAGCGGGATGCAACGGCTGGTCGGCAAGTGTAGGTTCGACTATACTTACGTATACCCAGCCTTATGCATTGCGACTTGACCGGATTGATCAGAAGGGTGACAACTGCAGACAGCATGTAGAAACGTTTGAGGTCCTGCTGAAGCAAGTCACAGTTATTATATGCGTGGATTCCTCACCACACCTTCAAGTCATCTGCAAACAGCGTAAAAAGCGAATGGAGAAACTGAGCCACATCGTGTATAAGGTTCCGTAATAAAACAGGCCCCAATAAAGTGCCTAGGGGCACGCCAAAGCTAGAGCGATACCAGTTGGTCAGATGGTTGTCGATCTGGACCCTCCACTTTCGACGGAAAGGGAAATTCCTGATCTATCGGAACAGCGAGCCACCAACACCACATACCTTCAGCCAGTGGAGGAGCACCTAATGGTCCACGCTGTCAAATGCCTTACTGAAGTCGATGTAAATGACTTCGAGCGACTTTCCCTGGCTCAGCGCTTGCAAGCATTCGTGCCTCGTTAACTGCAGTTTGATAAAGAAAGAGCGAACTCTCACGAACCCATGCGGTGCGGGCGCCCAGATGCTTTTCAAATCGAGAAGTTGCAGAACACTCTTCTTCACGATCATCTCAAGCTTTTTGGACAAAATAACGCTCAAGCAGATCGGCCGGTATCTATAAACTTTGCGCGACCACCATTTTTCGGTATTGGCTCTACGACTGAGCAGTTTTGTCCCCCGGAAATAAACCTGTCGTCCAGCTCAGACACGGAAGGCGAGTTGATGGCCGACAGGGACTTTTGGATCAGTATACGGATTCAGTCTGGCCCGGTAGGTTTCGTACCGTCAAAACTTGCCAACGGGTGCGTACATCTCCAACGTTGCTATCCAGGCTGTCGAGTTCAGCAAGGCTATATCCGTTCAACTTAGTAGGGACACCTGGTCACTTGGAAATACGAAAGCGAACTGAGCCGCTAATGCGGATGCATGATCTGTGCTCAAGATTGGGGACTGTCCATCACAGCCCTCCAACACTGTCATATTGCCTGCACGCATCAGGTGCCAATTCACGTACGCGAAGATCCACTTGGGAGCAGTTTTGCTACGGCTGCAAGCTGCTCTTCAAAGTTTTAGCACTTGCGTCTTCGCAGTGTTGTTGTGATTTCGCTATATCTTGTACTACTTGTAATCCTCATCAGCACCGAACAGCACGAAGTTTTTCTAATGAATCAGGAATTCACATAAGCAGTTACTGCGGGAAGCAGGGATGCACATCCCCCAGAGATTTAGTATCTTTTTGATCCTGGACACTGTCCTCATTTAATTCCTTCTCCAGCATGCACACTTGCCGGACGCAACTGCAAAATGTTCCCTAGTTCGTAAGTACCAGAATTTCTAGACACAGTCCGTCGCGCTCGGGTTTCGTCTCTTCGATTCTGCCCTTTGGCCACAGACCTCTTGGCGTACGTACTTCGGAGATCAAAATTAACTCACCTGTCTGTAAACTGCGCCTCTTTGCATGCCACTTTTGAAGAGCCTGTCGTGTCGGCAAATAAAACAAAAACCAGCTTTTCCAAAATTCGTCCGATTGTTGTTGCACCTGACACCAACGTTTTGTAAGTCGGTTGGGAAGCTGTGTCTACGCAGGGTCCAGTATACTGTCAGCTGTTAAAGTCAATAGTTGACTAGGCGATATAGTGTTGAACTCGTCGAAATGGCTGCGATTTGGTATCAAGGATTTCTAATTAAGTATTGTTTCCACCTCAGCCGCCGTTGTCTGAAGAATTTTGTCATTGACAACCTGCTTACTAAGTATCACTCTAAACACCATTCGCTTTGATCGGATCAAGTGTTTTCAATTACCGTCATGATGACTCGCACAGAGAGGATTGAAGATCCATTTGCAATTCCTTTCCTGCAATGTTCCGTGCAGTTTATCTTGGTTCCAAGATCAATAGCATTCAATTCAAATGTAGATCCGTGGAAATTCTGTCCGTTATCGCTATATACTCTCAGCCGTATTTCACATTGCGAAACAAATCTTAAAAAACGCTTCAGTTCAATATGTGTGGCTCATACAGAGAGACAAGTGAAGATATAGCCGTACCGCTTTCCTGCGTTTTGTTTTTCCTTTACCAATGGTGGTCCGAAATGTTCGACGCCGAGAGCCGTAAAGACTGGCTGGTAAGCTGTGCAAAGTTCCTTCGATGAGAGGAGCCATCCGTTGTTCGCTTAGCAGATCCCACAGAGTGCGCAATTCATCAGGGCTTTGTGAACTGGATCCAATAGTTTTGACGAAATTCGGAAAAAGGTGAAATGCTCTGACAGATCCGTTTCTTGCTTATTATTCCAAAATAAGCAGCCTAGTCAGGAAATGTTGGGCAGGAAGCAGCGCCGTATGTTTAGAGTCATATGGTAGTGATAACCAATTCAATCTGTAATTCACTCGTAGAATACAGCTACGGGCACAGTCCTTCCAACGAACTATTCGAACGTTGCAACCTCTGACTGCATCTGACAACGTCAAACTACCCTCAGTTGGTTTACTCAGACACTTTCCACATGGTCTCGCGAAATACCGCTGAAGTCTGAGTAAAATGGTTGCACATCGTTTCAGCTTAGTCCAGCTGCTACAGCTTGTGGGCCTACGTAGCCAATTGTTCGTTAATACTGTACAGTTGATAACGACATTTTCCTTCCTCAATCAATTGCTTGCAGTTTCGCTCAACCTTTCCGGTGTCCTGAGCCAATGGACTTCTTCGAGACGTAGGAACCTAGGTCCGTCAAGCCGTTTTCTCATCCGAATTTCATCATTCACTCACAGTCCACGAGACGCTATGTCTGCTGGGTTTACCAATGTTTTCACTTATCTCTACTGCTTTAGGTGGAAAACTGGCGCAAGTCGGATAGTCTGTTCGCAAGAAAGTTGTAAACTATTTGGCCGAAGAACGAATCAACTGTAACATCATAATCGAGTCAGTCCAAAATGTAGGTGATTTCTCTAACTGCAACTTTTGAACCGATTGAATAGCCGACCGGATGGCAAGAACCGCCTCTATTAATTCTAGTTGCTGTATTGTAAATGATCTTGTCAGCGAAACGCACGACTTCCCTATAATGAGGTTTGACCATATCGGAATTTTTCGGTCGGCGATCCTAGCGTAAGCGACTGCTCCCTACCCATCTCCAGAACCATCTGCGCAACAACATAGCTATATATCGCCATCAGTAAATGGTTTTGATTGATACAAGTGGGAATTTTCAATCGTTCAAATCGCTGGGTGTCCCGCTAGAAACTATACCATTCTTCTTCTCTCATCCGCCTGCCTGATTATCCTAACTAAATCCGCTTCGTACGAATGACTGCAACATTTGCTTGGCACGCAGCAGTATTAGGGCTACCAAACCTAATGCGTCATAAATCGAAGCGACGAAGGATAAAAGCAACCTTCGGCTGAAACCCGGTTCGGAATTTGTTAGACTAAAGGTTATGTAATCATCCGACAAATTCCACTTCAATCGCAGCGTGGGTTGTACGTTCTCAGATCGTAAATTAAATTGAATTAATTCGATGGAGGATGGACTCATCGTGGCTTCGAGCAGAGTTTTGCAGCTGTTACAATTGAACATCTTTAAGCGGAATCCACCCTCTGGTGAAATTGCTTCAAAAGGCGTAATAATACAGTGAGCGTTTTCCAGGGTACGGCAAGTGAAGAGGTAATCGTCAACATAAAATCATCGCTCCATCAGGGTCAGTGCCTACTCGGGATACTCAGCCTTACAATCCTTGGTAGCCCTAATAGGTGCAAATGGTGCGCAAAATGTTTACGACGATGTACTGAACGGGTGGGTCGCCATGCGGAATAATTTCGGTGCTTCGTGCAACTGGTCAGTTGGCTAGTACAGAAATCGTAGATAACTCTATCTTTCAGAGGCAGAATTACCTGGTGAAACATGGATTCGGTAACTGCAATCACTGCAGCGGTGTCCATTCTGGACCTAAGCGGCGCGCCGACTAAACTGTTCACCAACTCCGGCCCTTTAAACAACTTTTGTTTAATAGAAGCACCATTGTAGGTGTTAGCACATGCGAAAAGGACGTGGACTTTCTAGGGATTATTTGGGAGTGCCACTGCATGATGGGACATATACTAAACACCGTGCTTATTATCAAACGGTTTCAGCTCAATCACTTGTGTAAACCCACTTGTAGCACACTCCTCCACAGCAGCAGTGTACAACTGACGTAATTTTTGGGTTGCCTATGAGATTTTTGCGCAAGGACATCATCCTTCGGCAACTCCCAAACAGTTGTTGGGTGTATTTTGGCATTTATCTTTCCACAATAAACTATGTTGGTAATGCGAACCTCGTCTAAAGACTGACGATTCCGTTTGCTCTAAAACACGATTACCTTCGACAGACATTCCGGATCTTAAGCCACATGACGGTAAAGTCCAACTCATTCATTCTTCATAGATAGGCCGATATACAATCTACGTTAATAACGTTGGTACTAATGCTAGTGGCGTCACACCGTCAACTGGCCTAAGCAGGATCCAACCCAATAGCATTCGTAAAAAAGGGCCCGAAGGACGTACCTATCGACACTCAGCTGCCCAGTGTATCTCAGTGAACTCCATACCTGTAAAGAGTCCGACACCGCGATCAAAACTGTCCATGAACTGCAGGTCATTTAAGTGCTCTCAAATATGTAAGCGTTCTGGTTTCGGTATTATTCGTCATACATTAGGCATCGTTTTGACAGACCACGCAAGATCTACGTTCAGAGATAAACCCCCGTCCAAGGGTTGCAGCTCTAATTGTATCACTTTCGAGCACATATAGGAGTCACCTATGAACTTTGCCATCTGCCCAACTGTCGGGGTAGTTGCCAAATTATTTTCCTGCAATAGGTCTTCGTCAAAAAGCGATGAATCGGATCCGGGGTCAAGTAAGGTATTGATAACAAATGCGTTGTTCTTTCCACACTGCACAACTGGAATTATTTCTAGAGCTATTCGACCCCATAGACGCAGTATTTTCGTTGACCACTACACTTGGGGAAGTTAGCTGTTTCCTCTTAGCTTCGTGTAACTAGGCTTGGTTTTTCAACTAACATCCGTTGAGTCCGCAAGTAAATCGGTATCTACTATTTGCAAACGTATGGTTGGCTTTGAGTTAGGATTCACAATAACCTATTCTAGAAACGGCGAGCAGGCTTTCGGCACTGTCTATTGTTTGGGATCCAGGACATTGATCAAGGTAATGATGCCCTGTACACGTTACACACCGGAGTACGAGTCTATGGGTTTGGGGTACTATATTTCCAGTTACCAAGGAGGTTATATGATTAACACTATTTTGGAGTCATTCTGCCGTACAGGACCCTACACTACTTCGAGTACTTTCATTCAAGTGCATTGCTTGCATTACCGCGGTTTCTGCGATATCACAGACAAACTGATACAAGTCTTTAATGGTTGGTTTGTCATAATTGTGCAGGATTCTGGTAGGTTTCTGGTACCAATGAAGTTGCGGAGCATGAGATAGTCGCCTATTCATCAAAAACACATGCACAGTCTCCATCACCTTGTCTTCGTGGTGTAACTGGTTCAGCGCAGTTTGACAGGGTTTCATTTGTCCTGCTAATCTATGCAACCAATTAGAATCGTTTGCCTTGATTAATGGTAACTTGACTAGGTTGTCGATGTAAGCCCTGCCCATAAGGTGAGGACGGCCAAACCTAGACATTCGCATCGCCATGGTATCACGAAAAGTTTATTCTGGTTCCAACCTGACGCAAACTTCGAGCGCTTCTTGAGCCTGGTCTTCACGATAATCAATCTGATACAAGTATGCTATACCAAGATTGTGGGAAACACTCATGACATTTGCCTGGAAACTACCAACAAGCAATCAGTAGCGCATTGGGTCACCAATGAAGCAAAAACCCACTTTGGCAAGCCAGTAAGGGGTTCTAGTGCACTCAAGACGTTTCCAGGTAGCGCAACGCACGGACTGGGACCTGGTGAAACTGATCGCTGGGCCAACATTCACCCTGAAACACGAAGCGACGTTAGGCATACGTCATTTCAGAATAGTCCTCACCATAACCAGCAGGTGTCGAAAATCCTGACAAATTTTGATTGACCGTCTAGCTTAGTGGTTCCTGCAGATACTTTTGCCACATCCTTAGAAGTAAACGCTTCCAACCGACTTTCTCTTTCCGTACTTAGACGCAGTGCTGTAGACTTTGGATCAACAGTGGGCGTACATGTACTACTGTCTACATCCTTTGAACGCGGTGACAAAGAATGCATGCCTGCTTTATCCATCAGAGAGCGAGTCATAACTGTTCAACTTGAGTTACTGTAGAAATTGCTGCTTAACGGTGATCTGACAACACCTACCTATACGCACGGTCTGTGCTGTGCACATTAAGGTTAGTGAGCAGAACAAATTGCACTGAAGCAACCGTGCTTCTGCATATATGAGTATAAGTAAAGGAGTAATTTATAACTAACGGCTAATTGCACGGACTCGCAGTTAGTTTCAGGTATAATGCCATGTGTTTGCTAGGAGCCGTCTATACCTATACAATTACATAACAAGCGGTGATTAAAACAAAGTGTCTGGGTGAATGAGATATTCACTTCGTTGTTAGTAACGAAATAATGGTGATATAGTAAAGACTGAGGAAGCTGTAAAATTGGCCGAGCAGCAGATATTTCGGATGCTGAACAGCCTTCTGGTGTGCTCCAAAGCTCACCTTTTATCACAGAATGCATTAAAATGCAGTAATGACATTTTCTTTCTACATTAAGTCCATGGATATCAGCAAATCCTCATGGAGTACCCCGAACTTCACATAGATGGTGAGAATTTACACTCAAGAGTGCCAGTGAAGTAGTAAAGTAGAAGTAAATCGTCAGCCGCACGCCGTAACTGCGCTTCTCTGCCACGTGACCACCACCAGTCGCGCGTGGGCTGTATACCGCGAGGACGCCCGCCCCTACGAACCGGTGACCTTATGGTTGCAAACCAGACGCGTATACCACTCGGCCACCGGCCGACTGTCAGTGAAGTACCTAGGTGTAACACTCAGTCGATATCTTACCTGGTAACTCCATGTTAATGACGTTTTTACAAAGGTGAGGAGGCTTTCGTTCTACGCTTTTGGTTTGCCATTCTCCTCTGTCTCCCGCCACTTCAGCCTGAAATGTATCACCG
>CALYDF020005292.1:0-14479 GCA_944474145.2 Dicrocoelium dendriticum | reverse complement strand
CACACAGACTGTGAGTTTTCTCATAAACTTCCACATGGCATCGGTACGCAAAACCTACATGTGGTACTTAGATTTTCAGATGAGCGGAAGATAGGACGGGCCCGTCACACGGAGTGTTCACTGAACGGTAACGTAGAACGGGCAACACACGCATTTCGCCAGCTTCGTCCCACTTAGTGAGAAACGGAAAATTGTCCGATGTCTAACGCAACGAGCAAGAACGATATGTAGCGAGAAAAATCTCGCCGACGAGTTAAACTTCGTACGTAGTCTATTTGAGAGAAATGACAATCCGGTTACTTTCTCTCGATAAATAAGGAGCCACGGGAAACAAAGGGTAAATTCATTTCACTGGAGAAGACGCTTGTCAATATATCGCTACAATTGAAAAGGGGACATTATGGCAAAATAAACATCTAGAAGGCTTTCGGACACAATTTCCCAAACCTACTACGTAGCAAGCTTAAGGTTGAGGTCCAGTGCAGTGCCGCTAATCAACCAGCAACTTCAGGACAGTACTCCGCGAACAATTGATTCCATTTTTGTTTAATCCTTATCTTGTTCTTTTCGACCAAGTTATAGCGGAAGAACCACCATGAGGCTTTCTGAGAGATCCTGAGAGCACTGCCCAGATTACCTGCGTAACGGATAGACTAGAACAGCGGCAAGCGCCCTGTCTGCACGTGTGGTTGCTTCAAACCACCTGCTCGATGTATATGAAGCGTTTCATCCCATTTGCCGCATAGCAGACGCCGCAAACTAGCGGCCAGAGTTCGCCTACTGGCTGTTGTCGAAGCGGTTGCCATCCCACATCATGACACTGACCTATGCGCACATAAGACATTTGCCGGGCCCTAACCCTAATCTGCCCCCTGTAACGCGGACACATTTTGCGATTAACACCACACACACAACCTTGGTCGTTCTGGCACAAAACAGCCAGTCATTCAAACAAGTACATGTGTACATTTCAAAGTCATTTTTCGTTGTAGCCTGATGCATAAACGCTGAAATCAAGGCTTTGGCTATTTATTTGATGAACGTTAGAAAAGCCTAGGATTTGATTTTACATCAAGTAATGTGGTATGTGGTTTTGCCCTGAACATTTTCATCTAATAATTTATTGTGTTTTACTCAAAGGAAGCCAGGCTTAGCTTGGATAACAACAGTGTAATTTGGCACGAAATCAGTGTAACGCGCTGACAGTTAACCCAGCATTGTTATTTATGTAAGCGTTAACAGCCAGTAAACTACCAGCGTCATAAACACGAGTTCTTGTAACCATATAAATGACTCTTTCGCAAGCGATAATCTCTTCCCCATCACCCTCAACTCTCCCTGAAATATATATAAACATAGCAGCACATTTTGTCGCTGATCCGAAGAATTTTACACCAAAGTTCATGTTGCTCGTTCGCTTCTCGATATTTTCGATCCAACTGGATACGTTCTTACAAAGCTATAATATATATTGCATGTATGGCAGTGTTATTTATATATTACACTGTTCTATTACAGATGGTATAAAGATAAACCATTAATTGCAAATTTATTTTGTCAAAACAGCTACACGAATAAATAAGACGCTGCTCTAAATCATAGATTTTGTGGAACACGAAGCCAAATCTGCCTACCCGAATTGTATATATTTAAATCATGAACAACTGATTAATATGTGACATCTCTCTAGAAATTAAAGGGACTAAGCATTAGAAAGGAACGTAAACTGGGATATTTATATGGATCATATATTAGTTCCCAGTATGCTTGCACCCCTGTAACATTAACTCTAATGAACCTAGTGTTTCTGTCTATATGGTTTATCATATTACGGTCGCATGAATCAGTCTTGTTACTTGCTAACAGCAAGCATATTTCCTACATACTTTGATCTATGCTCTTTAACTAACTAATTATACCGAGAATTAATACCTTAGATCAAACTGGCATTTCTCATTTGAAGAGGGTCAGGTTTCTGTGAAGAATTTCTCAAAATTGTTGGCTTTAGTGTTAGAATACTTCGCGCAACATAGTTAAAGTAATTCAGCATTTTATCTACCTTTAATAAAACAGTGAAATGTTTAGACGTTTAACCGGAAAACACTCATAGGCTATCAAAAGCAATATTTTTCAGTTTGATAAGGCTACATTGCTCTTTGCTTGTTGAGATTAAAATTTGTTGCGAATAAGTTATGTCAGTGAAAACTTTGAAGTATGAAGCTGTTGATTATGATGGTGGTCATATCAACTAGCTAAGAGTTAGAAGAGTAAATACATATACAAAGACTTTGTCAAAAAATGAGTGGAGATTAAGTTTCTTCTAGTTTGGAACAAGAACTTATATAGTTTAATCTTCACAAGTATAACAGTGATTGGGTCTCGGAGAGAGAATAAATGGGTTTCTTGATAACGACGAGTCTATAGTGATGATCAAGCTTATTGATTGTTACGCAAATCAGGTCAGTACTTGATGATGGTTATTTGTTTTGGGGTATTGTTTCGTTGTGGTCTGGGGTCCAAATTCCTGTCAATTATATGCTGCTGTACAGGTGCTTTTAGAGCTTTCATGTCTTCCCAGCCTACATCAGCTTCCCTGCAACAAAACCCCGTCACAAAACGATGCTTTCATTTTACTGATATCACATGGCGAACGCCACGGTAACCTGATATTTACCATGCGCAACTGCAGAGCAACACGTGGTTGACGTTAAGGCCATTAGTGCTGAGGCTGTTACACTTGCTCAGTTTACTCTAACTTTGTCATAGTTCATTCGGTTGAATGAAGTTAAGATTACCGAAATCATATGAGATAGACGAACGCTCCAATCATATTGCCTAACTTGTAACGCCGGGAAAAACGTAGAGAAATATAACATAATTAGATTTTCGAGGATTCGAAGTTTTTTAATAAATGTCGCTTTCGGCCAAAGTATACGAGCTGGCAGTGCGTGTTGACGTGAACCAAGTGAGCATTTTATGAATACTGATCAACTTAGTTTAACTACATTTTGCAACTAAGTGTGGAATGTAGTTAGGGGATTAAAGTGTACTAGGCAGAGTGACATAACAGTTGTAGACTTGATTTCTAATGTATGCGGTTTCCCCTTGTAAGTCGCAGCTCACTGTCCACACAAAATCACTAGTCGTAGTAGTTGTGGATTGTGATGCGAAATGCATGAATACCTTGGATATCGAGCTAAAATATACTGAGGGATATTGAAAAAAGCCTAGTGAGTGAGCTCTATAGGTGCGTTTTACTGACTACCGGTAGAACTGTAGATACACAGATAAGGTTTTACTTTAGAAACGTCGTAAATAGGCCTGTTCACGCCCACTTTGTCAATGAAATTGAACTATCTTGGTGTATGCTGTAAGTAATTGTTTTAATATAGATGTATTGCAGAATGAAAAATGCAAGATTTGTCAAGAATGAGCTTTGTACTAAATTCAGAGTTATCAGAATAGACAGACGCATTCGAGCATTCAGGGCCGTAACACAGATTTCTTAATTTATTCGGGTTTGCAGTGAAACCCTTGAATGGTGGGCGACCGACGCAGAGCCTGTCAGATGTATTTAAATAAGATACGTGTATTTCGATCCAGTTGTCTGCAGTAAATTTAACAAAGATAGGGAATCGAATTATCTACGTCGAACGACAAACCTATTCTAATTCGTCAAACCTAAAGACATTACTTCTGTTTCATAATGTGATCATCCACCATCGCAGATCAAATGCGATAACATTTAACTCGAGACAGCCATGTAAACTTGCTCCGATCCGCAAGTAAATTACACTAAATGCATTCAGCATCCATAAGTCGTTTTCTGTTTCGAGATATTTCAGCTCAAATTGGTCCCTGATATCAATGGGATATTCTCGCCCAAACTGCGTTATCCGTTGATTACAATAATTACCCCGAAGAGTCGTGAAGCAATGCGAGCCAGGAAGAAATAAACAGTAAACATATATTAAATTCTTATAACATTGTACCTCACAGCCTTCTAAAATTGAGATTTTTCTTCATGTGATTCGACCTGTAGCGTACAGTCAGTAGTGCGCATCCATCGACTCAATCAGAATCCGAACTCATGGCCACAACCTGCTAAAACCGCCAGCCAGCCGTTTGTACCAAAAGAGCACGCATGACGGCTGGGGTCTATAAATAACCTGTAATATAGCGCACATCATTATCTACTGTTTTGCACAGTGTTGACCCTAAAATATAGATATATAGTACAAAACAGTTAGCAACTTTATGAAGAATATTTTGCAATGCTCATAAATTGATGCTTTTGAAATGAGTAACCGTCAGTTCCTCGCAGGATAATGTGCTTTGGCAGCTGCAGCCACGGAATTTAGATTGTCATACTTTCCGATATGTAAGTGAAAAAATGATTAAAAGTTGTCTTTAAACCATGCGCACATGTGCATTGCAATTGAAAAGGAACATGGACGAAATAACAGAACTGTATTTTGTTTACGTACAAGCCAGTTGCGCGGGATCTGGATTGCATATTTCACCTGATGCGTCAAATAGGCGTACAGCATTTGCGAAAGGAGAGATAGCTTTAAATTCCCGAACGATGTACTTAATAGTCCAACTTTTCGACTGAAATTGTCGATGTCTTTTCTGCCTGTCTCATGCAACCAAGGTCGTCCTTCACGATCACGAAGATTTCGTTTTTCTTGTTGGCGCATGTTGCAACTGCTGGGTATTCAAGTCAGTTTTAATGAATAACGTGTTAGAACATTTTCATGACTTTGTAGTTCGACACGTTGAACTGGAGTCGGTTATCGATCGACCAGGCGTAAGCCCTGTCGAGATCACTCGGCAAGGTCATGTGACCATCTGTTCTTATGATATTATGCGAAATTTTGCCATTATCTGCAAGTAGAAACAATTTAATTGCAGAATAGTTCAAGGTTGTTAATTAATACTAGGTATATACGTGGCCTTAATAGCAGTACTTGTGAAACGCCACGCTATAGGCCAGTTAGATCAGAAGTGGAACTGCGTACTCTCAAATTTAGATGATGTTGAACGAGGAAGTTGCCGGTCAAACGTAGTACAGGTTCATCGATTCCAAAGCTTCGAAGCTTGTGAAGGAGAATGTGGTTGTACAGGCCATCAGATGCTATCGAGAAGTCCAGATAGACAAAGTCGACCCTCACTCCGGCATCGGATGACCATGTTCAGGTTGCTCGCGCTAGCAGCATTTGAATAGTGCAGGATCGATTTCGGCGGAATCCGTGTTGCTGTGAAACTAGGATGTTGTTGCTCTCAATATATCCCATGAGTGCTTCGGCAATTATACTTTCCATTAATTTGGATAAAATAGAAGGAGGATGATTGTGCAGTAGTTTGATGGATTTGAACGGTTACCGCTTTTGTTAATAGGAGTGAGTAGTCCACGTTTGCAAATTTTCGGAACCTACAATTCGTCGAGATATCCTTGGAATAACCGAGCTAATGGTTCAGTAAGTTTCATGGCCGCTGTCTTCAATAACTTCGGTTTGATGTCTTCCACGCCAGGTAAGCTGTACACGCGCAATGGCGTTAGCGCTTTCATCATATTGTCTTCCGTGAGATACATGGTTTAACCCTGGTGGCGATGGAAGCTGTGTCTATGGCGCATGAAATTATGATTCACTCCAGAAAGTATGGATAAAGTGTTGGCGAAGCACCTTGTGTGTGTTGCGCCGTACCAACTATTGCACGTAATACTGGGATCCCAAACTACACTCTGCTGAGCTTTATGATTTGTCTATACAGCAACTTTAGAGCTGTAATGCATCACCCCGCTAAATTCTGCCGGTGCTAGTGTTTTTCTTTGCGGCTCAAATAGCTGTGGTGGTTTCGTTAATTGGCTTAGTCACTTTAGGTCAGGTCACCTGGACAGACTTGTAAACGAGCCAGGCTGAATCCATTATGCCCATGCATTTTCTAGTACGGCTTCCCAGGAACGAGTTCCATTGCTTCGGGCTAAAGACCATGCTTTTGTCAAAGTTATCACTAGTTCAGTGAATTGGGTGACAAGCACCATCTAAGCGTTTTCGGGCGGCTGGTCTGAATGGAAGTACCTGCCAGTATCTTGATAAATGTTTGACAAGAAATCGGAATTTGTAAAAACATATGTTTCCTCAATCATCTCACCGATACACTCTGAGTAACAGACTTAAGGAAATATTAAAATCGCGTGATCTCTACAGCCGTATTTTACATCTATGGTCACGTTGTCGACCATTAGTTCTTCGTTGGTGAGCATAAGATCCTTAACAGAGTGCCTGTCACCCATCCGAGATACATAGGCAATCATAATTGCGTCAACCTTGAAGAGTTTGCTGTGCAATGCTGTGATTTCGAATGACTGCAGATTAAAGTCTCCTCTAGAAGGACTTGGCTATGTGGTCGTGCCGGGACTCGCTTCATCACAGAAGCTAGACACTGATCCAACTCTAAGTTGGATATTGGATCTATGTAAACTATTGGCAATAAACTCTTCACCCCGCCTAAAGTGCACACAACACAAAGAGAATTAACGACTTGCATTTTTGTGTCCTCAAAGATATCAACCTACCTATAGGCTCGATAATTCAGGAGCACAGCCTCCTCTGCTACGTCGATCGTTTCGTTTGAAAGCCATGGCAGACATAACAATCTCAGCATCGGTGAACTCCGTGTTCAGCCATGTCTAGGTGAGCACAATTCGTTCCGAAGGCGTGGAAACCAGAAGAATACGAATTTCGGTTGGTTAAGAGGGAACACCTTGGGCATTGATATACAATCAGATGAGGGCATCATCGGTAAGAAACGTATTTGTAGATGCTGCTTTTCAGTGAGGTTGACTGCCTACCCTTAAACCGTCGGCTGCCGTTCCTTTCTCGTATGACTGATGACACAGGCCCTTAGGCCCGTTCAGTTTATTGTATACAGTTTCCAGAGCTTGCAGGAGGGTGGCCATCTTTTCCTTCTTTAGCTGTCGGTGTATTTTGTTATTTACTCTGTTCTGAGTTACACGGTAAGGGCACTGTAGTGGTAAGTTTCCTGCACAGTGTCACTTGTTCCATCTGTGGCCAGGTGCCTATCGCCTTTAAACCTGGTTCGGATAGTAGCAATTTAAATGTTTTGCGACATATTTTGATCACATCTTTTGCCATAATTTCGGAGTAAAATGATACTTTTATCAATCGGTGAACACACCCTTTGTAGTTCGGTGACAGCGGTAACCTTAGCGATAACGTTTTCAAGTGAGAGCGCTTCACGAATAAAGCGCCATTTATTCCAGTCATGCTCTCTGGCCTCCAGTGTCTTTAATTACTGTAGCCCGGTGACACCATGCACGAGGATAGAGTTTGCGTCTTGTTGTTTACGAATGTCATTCGGATTCCGTTTACATTTCCGAGGTTCACCCCGTGGAATATCTGAAAGAAGTCCTACAGTGCATGTGGTGTTACGGAGGCGAGTGGCTGACAACAGTACTGCCTATTCATACTTATCTTGGATAACCGAGGTTCACCGTCGTGTATGGTGTTTGGTTGAGGGACGAGGCGCCTCATGTTTACTTACTTTACTTTACTCTGCTGCTAGCTGCTGCTACTGGATGAGTCGGCTTCTTTACTATCGCGGATTGCGACTGCTCAAGCGCGGCGGTCAGCGGCAAGCTCCAAGCAGCTACTAATACAATTTTTCCTCCAGTGGTGCGCGCAATGCATTACATAAGGTCCTAGAAGATGGACATCTAACTTCATTGAGTGTGTCACCTTTTCTTTTGTCCACGACGGTGTGGGGGTAAAACCATGACCCTAGTGAAAGGATTGTCTGGTCTGCGGAGGATGTGAAGGAGCCATCTTAGTCTGAGGCTTTGAATGAGCGTTGTAACTTGGAAGACGGTAACGGCGCTTAAGAATTTCTTTAATGATGGTTGTCTCATGCATATGTGTTTTCAAGAAACGCCTTAGACACCAATGTTTGAAGACATCAAGCTTTCGGGTGTCTTCGGATCGCAGCGACCATGTTTCTTAACCACTGAGTAAAATGGTGCGAACGGTTTCCAAGAATACTCGTATCTTTGTTATCAAACTTAGTTAAGTCCTCGCTGCAATGTGTTACTCAGTTTTAAGAAGGCAGTTCCAGCCCTGTCAATACAATTCCAAATTTTGAAGTATATTGGATCCAAGACATTTGAACTCAGGAACAGATTCGATGAGTTGTCCATTTAAGGAATTCAACGGTACAGACTGATTGACTAACGATGCCAATTATTTCATCTTGTTGATGTTAATTTCTAGGCTGACCATTGAGGCTGATTGGTCTACCTGATTTGTCATTGATAGTATTGAATCAACAGCCTCCGCCATGATACGATTTCATTAGCGAATTCTAGATATGGCGGCCAGAACTCAAGTCTGGCTTGGACGCCACTATAGCTTTCAAGGCCCCAGTCGAATACGAAGTTGAACAGCACTGGAGAAAGTGAGTTACCTTGACGTACTCTAGACTTGATGTGGAATTTCGTAGTTTATTCTCCACAGACCCGAACCGGGCCCTTATGTAACGACATTTTGATCAAAGGTTAACGAGTTTAACCGGCAGGCCAAAATCAAGAAGAATTCTCCAGGGTGCTTTACGATCAACTAAACCAAAGACAGCTCGAAAATCAACTAAACACTCAAAAGTGGAATACTGGAATGGTAGCAGTGTTCCAGTACTCGACGTATAGTCAAGCACTGATCAGATATGCCACCGTATGGACGAAGACCCTTTAGATTATGGCGAGTTCGATGGTTACTACACTGTCAAAACGGGAAAGCAAACTTCGTGCAAAGATTTTAGCAGCCACATAGATTAAGATAATCCCGCGATAATTATTGCACATAGTTCGGTCACATTGAGGAGTGGCAGTAATACTAATTTCTCCACAAAAGTGCTCCTGCAAATACTCAATGAGAACCGGTAAACAAAATTTGTAGATATCCGCTGGAATCCCGCCCCATCCAGGAGCTTTCTCTAGCTCCAGGCGGCGTACGGGGTCTGCAATTGCTGTGGGAAATGACGGTCAGCAACCCGCATTATATCCTTCCTAGGTTAATGCAGAAACATTTGCAGTGTTATGTATTGGGCCGTTTAGGTTGCTTAAATACTGCACTCAGCTGTAAAGTATTTCCTTCATATCGTTGATCGTTTAGCCTTCCCAATTGCTCAATATCCGCTGTGGTGAAGAGCGTTTGTCGGAAGCTAAAAAAACGAGAAATAAATGACGACCCAAACTGCCAGAATTTGATGCAGCTTCATTGTTGCTGGTATTTCAATTAGTAGTCGTTGCTATCACTCCGTACTTAGCAATTCGCCTCACGTCACAAGCGTAGGTAGTTTTGGGAATTCTGAAGAAGTGATTATCCCGCTTTAACGAACAAGCGTATGTTATCTTTTGTGATTCAGTCCTTTAGAGGCTTAGAGGTAGAGCCCATGGTAGAAAAACGGCGCGCAGAATTGACAATGTTGGCCTAGACCAACAAGCGTCCACATATTAATCTTCTGCAAGTACGGGGCGTGGTGTACTGGCAGAAACTTTTGTTACCATTGCTGCATTAAGGGATCAGCAGCAGTCAGTAATTTCCACTGGGGCGGTATTTGTACCCTTTGATGGCATGGGCTTCCAGCGCGTTGTCAAGCAGTCTGATTTTGGCGCGTGGGTTTACGTGGTCTGAGCCACCTTTATTACATGTTTTAGCCCCTCCGTACGTTAGGCATTCATCGATAATGGCATTTACCTGAATATAATTAAAAATTCTATATGGTTGGCTGTAATACAACTGCTAGAGCACCATCACAGAAAATGTTCTCTTGGAAGCGATTATTGTTTATGCAAGGTCTGTTAAGGTCAGCGATGCTAAGCTAGCTGTCTTCATTATCGCAGCGCTTTCCAATTGTGTATCTCCCGAGTATGTGACGGGTTTAATCCTTCCTACGACCGGTTCGTTTATTCCATACCTCAGCAATAATGATGATGTCGCGTTTGGGAACATGGTTCACAACCGTTTTAGAGAATGGCAATATTCGTATTTGTCCATTTCCGCCTAGGGTGGGGTTGGTACGTAGACAGATATTGTGGTCAGATTCATCGAGTAACCTTTAAAGCGCGCAAATGCTATTCTGGCTGATTCGGGCTTCCAGGAAAGGAGAGCGTAGTGTGCATGGCATCTAAGAGCCATGGTGACCCATGCCAAATGTGGTAAGGGCAATATGAGGTGTGAACACCCGGTGCTTTGAAATTTCGAGAGTCAACGACGCGAAGTTGAGACCTTGACAGGCATGCCATATTGATCTAGCAGTCATGTAGTTTGTGCATCGACAAACCTTGGCTGCCGACATCCCACAGGTTTCTGACAGTCCAGCATCCAATGAATAATAACTCCCAGGGAGTAAATGATCCTGTTAGCTTAATGCTCACTCTGGCCACTGGGTTAGCACAGCGTGCTTTACCTACCGGGAACGACGTAGCGTGAGAAGGATCGCGGGTAACCGATTTGTCATAAAATCGCCTAGGGTTTATGGTTACAAATGAAGACCCAAGCCCATCCGCTTCTGTACGAGTGTTCCCCTCTAGCTTTTTCACCCTCAACGGCTACTTGCAAGGCACTTGGAATCTGGGAAATCTTTTTAACGTCAGACTTAAACCAAGGGTCGATATTTTTCACCCAGATGTCAGGACTGACATGGCACGCGAGTACGAAATCCCCGGGAATGGTATTCCAGGCGGCCCTCAACTGGTTTAGCCTTCCTGCCTGAAGTTTGAATGCAGTTTGGCCACTGCCGCTTGCAAGCAGATTCTTGGTGCTGCAGGTGAGAGCTGGTTGACGGCTGAAGACTAAATATATACGAAATGTGTCGGGGGGTAACTAATGTCCGCTGCCAGGGGTGTAACTGAACACTGTCTCCCAGGGCAACACTGTGGATTTGGAGTGGATCGCCCTAAAACTTAGGGTGAGGTGACCAAAAGGAAGACAGTTGGTAGGAGCGAACTTTACATAATATTTGCATTTGCTGTCCTCTAATTCCTGGCATTGTATTATATACTCAATGTGAGAAGAATTCCGATGGTATCTCAGAAGCACACCAACTCAATGTGTAAGCTACCTAAGCTGAGCAGGCTCTCATCTAAGCGACCTCCGCGCGCCCCACTGACTGATTTAGCTTAAAAACCTATTAGATGACAAAAGGTTCCATTCTTTCCTTTCGTATAGTCGCGCATGTTTGCAGAGTTTCGCTCAGGATTCAGTCGCATTAGAGCATATAGCAGGCAGATAATTATGGTACTCTTTCATGTTCTGCTGTTTGGTAAGACAAATGGCTGCTTTTTACGGCTGGACGGCTGATAGGCTCTTGAGTCCCGTGGTGTTGGTGGTCTTAATTTAGTCTGGCAGCTGGCGAGGTCCCGAGAATATATGCCTCCGGCAATTGTGTAGTAAAAACGGAAGAGTTTATTGTACTCCATTTAACGGTTTGGCTAGTGGTTCTGGTAAAAAAATTGTGTGTCGAACGAAACTTTATGAGCAGTCTCTAGTGTTTGGCAGTCTGACTCTGGATATATGTGCTTATTTTCTTGGCCACGCTACACTGTTCTGGATTGGAACTTGCGGTTAAGCATCGAGTTAGATGCACTGAATATTCTGTTTCCTGTGGGACAGTTTTCACGGCTGCTGCTTGCTCTGCATATTTGTCAGCATTTCCTTGCCAGCAATTCTATATATCTGACAAGTGGAATAGACGTACATACAGTGCATAACCAAAGGAAATCAGCCGTAGCATTAAGTTTTGTTATCTGGCTGGGGGTAAGGCGAGCACATCGAGGATGAGGCTACTGTCGACAATTTCCGCATGATATTCCAATAAGCACTAGTTTAACACGGTTGTCTGCGCCACAACAAACGTTTATTTCTGAAGCTTTAGACTTAGTTTACCGTATGAAAGCAGTACGTTCATTTGTGACTCAGTACTGCGGATGTTGTTTGTTGCAAGGTTAACGCTAGTAGGTTGAAGACAAAACGCGGTCGATTAATCTGGTGGTCTGACTGACAACTTAGTAGATTGCTGTAAAACAATGCCAAGATGAAGGACAAAATCGGCGGTTAGGCCACTCAGTAAGGTATCTGAATTTACCAGAAAATTTGCACCAGCCATGCACAGATGGAAAAGTACACCAAAAGAAAGGCATTGGTGTAAAATGCACACAAAAATAGCCACTTAACACTGTACTCCTAAGGAAAATATAATCCCACAAGGTAACTAAACATCCGTAGAGCCCGTGGATATAGCAAAACGTAACGCGAGACAAGAAATTAATCTTACTTTGATCCGTAAGTAAATTACACTAAATGCATTCAGCATCCATAAGTCGTTTTTTGTTTCGAGATATTTCAGCTCAAATTGGTCCCCGATATCATTGAGATATTCTCGCCCAAACTGCGTTATCCGTTGATTACAATAATAACCCCGAAGAGTCGTGAAGCATTGCGAGCCGGCAAGAAGTAAACAGTAAGCATATATTAAATACTTATAACATTGTACCTCACAGCCTTCTAAAATTGAGATAGTTCTTCATGTGATTCGACCTGTAGCGTACATTCAGTAGTGCGCATCCATCGACTCAATCAGAATCCGAACTCATGGCCACAATCTTCTAGCCCCGTTGTTCCAAAAGGATATAAATGACGGCTGGGAACTATCAATAACCTGTAATGTACGGCGCATATTTCTCTAATTCCATACACCTTGTATAGAACAGCGTTTGCCCTATACGAAATAACATTCTCTGGCGGTAGATATCCAGTACGCAATTAATAACTGTTAATGCATATATTTTGAAGTACTTACATGTTGTAGATTTTGAAATGGATATCTGTCCGTTCCACAAATTATATTTGTATTTATTAGCCGCTGCGGCGGAATTGGGATTTTCCTTCTCGCCTATTAGTCAGTCACAATGTTATTAATCATAGAGCATTTGACCAGGCAAACATGGTTAGTGCAATGTAATAAAAAATTAGTATAATGACTTATATTGTACTTAGTAATGTCTGGCTGATCAGCTGTAGCTTTTGATTATTTTTGTAATTGAAGTTTTCTCTTATGCCTAATGAACTGCCAACAAACAGCTCTGTTATCTGCCAAGTATTTTCAGGCATTATACGAAACCTGTACATAATAAGTTGTCATTGATGTCAATCACAAAGATTGATTTTCTAAATTATTGATGCAGAAGTTTTGCTGAAATAGTTGA
Source organism: Dicrocoelium dendriticum (assembly GCA_944474145.2). Taxonomy (NCBI): domain Eukaryota; kingdom Metazoa; phylum Platyhelminthes; class Trematoda; order Plagiorchiida; family Dicrocoeliidae; genus Dicrocoelium; species Dicrocoelium dendriticum. The sequence continues at coordinate 1,197 of CALYDF020005292.1, read as the reverse complement.
AGTTGCAACATTTTCACAATAGAATCAACTCGATTGCGTGTACGATGAACAGGTAAAGTAACATGTGCTAGGATTGTGTTACTTATGTATCGAGCGTTGAGAAACTACGTGACCATAGTATTTAAATTTCGTGGTTAGAATTGGGTAGTCAAAAATAGATCACATCGGCCAAGAAGGTGGCGTCGAGCAGACATAGTTGAGTAGCTTCTTTCAAAGTAAATGTATCGTTCCGTGGGGATACAAAGGTCTATTCTTTTGTTGCTGTATACTTTTGAGCGGTATTCGTGTATGGATAGAGCATGTGGTTCAAATATGAACAAACAGAATCCCGTTGTGAGAGCTTTCTGAAAAATCGGATGCGATATTTATCATATCTCTTATACTTTTCAGACATGTTGAAACGTCAAGCGAATGAATAACTAAGCCGTATAAAAAGTATTGTGAATTGGGAAATATATGATTTATCATCTAGAGTAAAAACACTGTGGATACTACTACCCCTGATTGCCACGACGTTAAAGTTGACATTATTTTACATTTACAACATAGTGTTGTATGTTTTCGTTCCAAGGATAGAGAGCGAGAGTTTCGAGAATATGTTGCTTGGAGTGTAAGCTAGTTAGTAGTAAATATTTTTAATGATTTTGGTAAAAGCACAGTTGGTTACGGATTGATCCAGGTTGACGTGGCCATTTACGTAAAAACAAAGCAGCTGTAGATAAAGAAGATTTTCACAGTAACCATACGTCTAACAGCATATATTTACAAGTTATGCTTTGATCATGGAGATAGCAGATATCTAAATAATGAGAGCGATATTTATCTTACACTCCGAGTCATACTTTTGCTAGAACAAAGCTACCGGGTTTGTAGCCAAAGGTGTATGCAGGCCGAACAAGATAACAATCGCAGAAAAGCCACTGCATGTGAATAAATAAACTGTTTTATAAATCCCAAACGCAACTACTGCAGGAAATGGAGTTTAAAAATTCACTAGGTTGGTCGCTTGTTAGCTTTATATGACACCTAAATATGCTTGATCAACGAGTTGTGAGGCAATAGGTTAGCGTTTTTGTTTAAATGGTTGCGCATACGCTCTGATGCGACATTCCACCACTGAGCTGTTGTGGAGACTTTGCCTGAGACTGAGACTGTATTTAATAGCAAGTATAAAGGTTTCTGTACAACTCTATCGAA
>CALYDF020005291.1:0-14512 GCA_944474145.2 Dicrocoelium dendriticum | reverse complement strand
TTCAGAGTCACTCATACCAGATTGGTCAAAGGTTAGAGGCCAGACAAACTCAGCCTCCTGGTCCTCCAGGTTGGGGGTTGAAATGAGGATGGCACCTTATTCCTTAAAATGGACTCCTTGTTGCCCAACGCCAAACCCGCTGTCTTGCGGTAAGGTTTTTGAACCATAGGCTTTGGTTGAGAACCCTAATCGTTCTCCTGTCTAGGCTTGGGCAACCTGACAGTATCCTGCCCACGTAATACTATGAATCATTCGTCAAACAATTTCTTGATGCTCTGGCCACCGCAGAGGATAATCAACGGTGCCCTATCTGCTGCATCGAGCAGGGTGGACAGGGGTTTGGATGCTACTGCACAAGCCTTTCCGTCTTCTTATTCCCCCTCTTACGCTTATTCACTCTTACCGTCCCGTTCCAACTTCACTTTTATCCCCCCAGTTTTCAACCCCGGATTCTTGGCCCTCCCCCAACATGTTTTACTAGGCACTTATCTTCTAATTTCAACTCGCATGCTAGCGCGGAGCGCCACTCCTCTCCTGTCGACAAGCAGATGTCCTACCAAGCGGTCCATTCCAGTTCATCGGCTACCATTTGGAGCCCTCGATCCTCCTTCAGATTGACATGCCTTAATGTACGCACATTACTACAGATCAGTCAACAGGCAGCACTTGCCCGAACATTAGAGACCCTCTCGATCGATATCTGCTGCTTATCGGAGACCCGCCTGCAAGACTCGAGCTCTGTGCTCACCCTGCGATCCCCTTCAGGTGACGCAAGCAGTATTTTCTCATTGTCCCTTTCCGGTGACGATGCAGCTTCGAGCACCGGCCAAGCTGATGTTGCCATTGCCCTGAGTCCCAGGGCTGAAGCTGCTCAGGTTGATTGGATTCCAATCAGTAGCCGGATGTGTGCGGTCCGATTGGCTGGCTCGTTCAAAACTTCGAAGTCGCGCGGGACTAACAGGTGTCTATTCGTTATCGCTGCCTATGCACCGACAAACTGTAGCGATGATTCGGTAAAGAACGACTTCTACCGTCAACTGACCCAGCTCCTTCGCCACAGAAGAAACACGGACACTGTTTTGCTGGCGGGAGATTTGAACGCATAAGTTGGAAAGTTGTCCACAAATGGGCTGCATCTGGGCGGCCAACATGGTATTGGCTCCCGTAATGATAACGGTGAACGGTTACTTCATTTGTGTGAAGATGCCCGCTCATTTCTTGCGAGCACTAACTTCCGACACAGCACCCGCCGGAGGGTGATTTGGCGCCCACCAGCTTCGAACCAACCTTAGACTCAGATCGATCACATTGCTAACAGTTACCGCTGGAGAGGCTGCATCCAGAACTGTCGTTCGATTTGGAGCACATGTGTGGACATCGATCATGCACTTGTATGTGCTGACATGCGGATGCGTTTTGGCGGACGCCCACGACGATGGTGTGAACACATTGTCACCAGCCAACTGACAAAGCCAGCTGTTCTGAATACCTATCAAAGTACGCTGACATGCGAGTTGAGCAAGCGCTCACAGGCGACAATTGATGGTCACTGGTCACATGTTCGCCAGACCTTACTAGCAACAGGCAAATTCTCATGTCGTAAATCTAACAGCCAACATGGATATTGGGTCTCTTCGCAGTCTCTGGAACTTATTGATGCTCCCCGGCATATCCCGGCTGGAAGCGAACACAATGAAACTCGCAAAGAGCTCCGGGCAAGACTTCGTGCCAGCCTGAAGAGAGACCGTGAATCTTGGTGGTCTCATCGTGCGTCAGAGATGGAAGTGGCCGCTGCCCTTGGTAACGATCGTAAGTTATTCCGTCTGAGGCGGGAAACGGGCAGCAGGTGACCTGGTGTTAGTGAAACTAGGTGACGAGAGTGGACAGTCTATCCACAGTTTGTCAAAACGTTCGGAGCGTTGGCCTGAGCATTTTGAAAAGCAATTTAATCGGCTAGAATTGTTCGATTCTTCGCCGGCCAGTGATCGCTCTGCTCCGTGGGCTGTCCCTTTGGATCCACCCTCTCACTCAGAAGTCGAACGGGTGATCGGACTGTTGAAGTTGAACAAAGCCGCGGGACCAGATGATCTTCCTTCAATCCTCTTCAAATTCGGAGGCTCTACTCTTGTTGATGATTTATACGAGTTACTAATGAAATTGTGGGGGCAGGAGACTGTCCCAACCGACTGGAGCCGCTCCGTTATTGTTCCGATATTCAGTAGAGGCCCACGATCGGCATGCGGCAACCATAGAGGAATCAGTCTGATCTCCATCGCCTCCAAATTGCTTGCCTCTGTCATTAGTCACAGACTGACTGGCGCTCGTGAAAGCCAGATTCGTGAGGAGCAAGCCGGGTTTCGTCGAGGTCGTGACTGCATCGACTACATCTTCACCTTGCATCAGTTGTTGGAGCATCGTCACGCATATTGGAGGCCCACCGTAGTCGTGTTCCTCGACATCAAAGGTGCCTTCGATTCGGTTGATCGATGTGCCCTTTGGAATTGTTTACTCAGGGAAGGTGTGCCCGAGAAATATGTAAATATTATCCAAGCATTATATGCGCGTAACACGGGCAGAGTGAGGGCTTACGACAAGCTGTCGCCACCCTTCAATATCTCCAGCGGTGTGAGACAAGGATACCCGCTGCCACCTTTCCTCTTCAACTTCGCTTTTGACGAAGTCATGGAGATTGCATTTACAGGACATGACTTAGAAGGTGCGGAGCTATTCCCAGGAGAACGACTTCTTGACTTGGAATATGCTGACGATGTTGCCCTCATCTGTGACAGCTCCCAGACATGCCAAGCCGCGCTGGACAGATTAGCACTGGCTGTCAGCCGCTTTGGGCTTTGCTTTGCACCATCGAAATGCAAAGCGTTCCTCCAAGATTCGCAGGGATCGCCTCCTGCGCTGACCTTTTGGTGGGGATCAGCTAGAAGTCGTTCGGAAATTCAACTACCTGGGAAGTTGTATCAGCGCTCTTGGGATCGAAGACGAGATCGCGAACCGTATAGCAAAAGCTCGAAGTGCTTTTCCTAACCTTCGCCACCTATGGCGGCGGTGCGACATCACTCTTGCCCTGAAGGGTAGAGTGTACAATACAGCGGTACATTCGACCTTACTGTACGGTTGTGAAACCTGACCCCTAAGATCGGCGGACATGAAGAGGCTAGTTACGTTCGACCATCGGTGCCTTCGCAGTTTGGCTTACACCTGTGGGAACACTGCGTGAGTAACGAGCGTGTTCGACGCCTTGTTTACGGCACAGGAAAAGGAACTGAACCGCTCAGTACCGTCATTTCACGCACTAGGCTCCGATGGCTGGGCCACGAATTGCGCATGCCAGCCCACCGGCTTCCACGACTTGCGTTATTTGCTCACCGGGGATGTGGATGGAAGAAGAGGGGGTGGCCAAGTGTTGACTTGGTCCAGAGGAATGAAGGCCCTCACTTCGAAGCTGGCCTCGGTTGGAGCGTCAAGGCTCCCTGGTTGGGGTCCAAAAGACGATGAACACGTTTGCCTGGATACACTTGCTGACATGGCAAGGAGCCGACCTCAGTGGCGTTCCTGCTGTGAGTTTCTTTGTCCTTCCCCATCCCTTTTAGACTCCCCGTCTACCTACGATCTCATTTCGTAGGGTAAAACATTTTTTTCTTCTTTTTGCCTAGTAGCTGGCTGGTAGCTTACCGGAACAATGCCTATTCATTGCTGGTAGCTCAGCTGGCATGCAACTGTTGTATTTATTTTCCTTTATGTATTGCGGCACAGTAACTGAGGTGTTTCCCACCTCTAGCTGACGTGTATAATGATGATGATGATTCAGGATTGGCAGATGCCTGCGCCTGCCCTCACCATTGCTGGTGACGTCCTAGCCCAAGTCCATTGCTTCACTTATCTAGGGAGTTGCATCACAGCTTGCGGCCGTATTGGAGATGAGGTTTCACAATAGATCGCATAGGCCCGCCTTGCGTTCATCAGACTGAGACACTTATGGCGCCATCGCGAGGTCAGTCTCAAACTCCGTTGATTTTCGGCAAAAGGCTTTCTGGTGCGTCACTCGAGTGTGCTGAATCTTAATCGCCCACGTTAGCTGGGCCATGTCCTACGTATGCTCGTTGACCGGCTTCCTGGGCGTGCATTTTACGCCGTGGCTGCATCAAGTTGGGTAAAACCGCGAGGTGACCAGTCCATGACATGGCATAGTAGCAGGAAGAAATTGACTGAGAGACTTGGTCAGGCTGTTGCTTGCCGCTTTCCTGGATGGGGGCCTGGTAATAGTCCACACCAATGGTTAGCGACCGTATCTGACGTGGCGCAGTTGCGTAGTCAGTGGTGTTCCTGCATTCGGTTCCTTGCATCTGGTTGGTAATGTTGGTTCCATTCCGATTAGTTTAACACATTTCCTTCTTGCTTCCATCTCTACATTCTATTTGCATCCAACCCCACTGTCTTGCCGTTGTTATTTATCGCTATTCTTACGATGTGAGTTGTGGCAACTGGATCCACCGCACTTCGGTGATCGGATCATAGTCGTTCAACTTAACTGAATTATCGAACTTCGCTGAACTGGGACAACTCTGGCCTTTTGGTTTATCTTTACGAAGAGTAGTCTCGTAAACCGACCTAGTGAATCACTCGGATAAGCACCGAACGTTGATGGACCTGTCATGCACAGCCTTGATCTTTCACATTTCTTTCCATTTTAGGTTCGCTATGTGATTGATCAACATGTTATTCCTCCGCTATGCAAAATGCTGGGTGCGCGTGATACACAAGTTGTTCAGGTTGTGTTGGACGGTATCTCAAATATACTATCTGCAGCGGTGGAGAATCGAGATCAAGTTACGGCGGAAATCGAAGAATGCGGCGGCTTAGATCGCATTGAGGCTCTGCAAGAACATCAAAATGTGGATATATATCGCTTGGCCTTCGACATCATCGAACGCTTTTTCAATGATGGGGTAGGTGGTTTTGTGCTGCACTTTGATATTTTTTGGGCTGTCTGTTTATTAATTTAATACCAAGCACTTTCTTTCCATCTGTGAATTTTTCGCACTTCATTTACTCCAAATCTGCTACTCAGTATCTTCAATACTTCGAAGTTGCTCTACTTTTATGTGAGGCCTTCTTTCGTCAACTCGGTCTTATTTTTTTAGTAAATCCGGCCACCAACCCATTCTTTAAGCTGCTTGACTTTTTTTCTGCAAATTTATTTTCCATTTTTCCCGAGAAGGTATTGAAGGAACTTTCTCTCAGTTACCATCCTGGTGGCGAAAATGCGAATGTGTCGCTTTCGTGAGTGATGTGATGTCCTGGCATATTTACTTTCAGGCTTCTACCGCAAAGGAGTACTACGCCTGTGCTTACCACAGTCAACGACTTAGGCCATTGCAACGAGGCTGGACCTCAGCGTGGTGCGATGGTTTGCGTACTCCCGTGATATAGTTGGCGGCACCCGGTTTCTGATTTGCCTGTCACTGTGGTCAGCCACAGGACGCCTGCGCGTACAGAGGGACCATGGGTGGCTTGCGCTGCACCACCTGAAGCTCCAACCACACCCCATATCCAGTGTAATCCCGAAGGAATAAGACCGGGAGGCATGTGAATGGGAGCCACGTTTCATCAACCGAGCCGGCCCACACTCCTTCAAATATATATATATATATATATATATATATATATATATATACATATATATATCACAATCTGTGTACAGATATTGTGCCGTCGAAACCTAGGCGGAATAGGAAAACAGGGTTAGATTAAATGAAGGACGAAAAGAAACTATTTTTTGTCCATTTTCCACTCGCAGTTTGAGTATTTTGATGTTTATTATTGGGGATGCGTAGGGGATGATCCATCCATGATTTGTCAGTGGGCGCGATACTACTCGGTTACCCAGGCCGAAGTAGAGGGTTGTCTTAGGGGCCTTTGATCCAGGATCTAACCTACAAGGCAGCAGGGCGATACGGCTTGTTGGGAGCCGCTGACCAAACAAGTGCTTCATACACCTTTAGGACCGCATGGGAGCAGAGAGACAAGGGGCAGTGACTTTATTTAGTGGTGAGTCACATCCGCCACGTCACAGTGTTGTTAGACGGACATATGTAACTTTTTATATGGAAAACACTTGCCAGGCGATAATCCACCACGTCCTGGAATGCCGCCGAACCATTCGCTGGAACGGGATACTCCCGAACCACCCAGCTGGTATCACGAAAAGGTTGTTCGACAAGCCAGCGTGGCACTTTCTAAAGGCCTTCAGAGCCATTCATACCGGACAGGTCAGTGGTTAGGGGCCAAACTAACAGGAGGCTGGGGATAGGTCGATGACCCTCTACCTTTAAACCCTAACCATGGGCGACAGCAGATCTACCGGTTATAAGCTCACTGCTCGATTGATGTAGAGCACGAGCGCCACGCATTGTCTCTGACGGTGGAAGAGCACCTTCGGGTGTTTAATAGTTTGCTACCACCCGCCTCAGGCCAGACAGCACCTCGTCAAATTGGTGCATACCTGGCAACTCCCACCTGCGGTCGGCCTTTGTCGCAGGTACGTAACGTAATACGGTCGTAAAACATAAGTGCATTGTTCCAAATCTTCAAAGGTTGTGTGTGACAAGCTTTAAAATCCTATTGGGTCTCTGCAATCACACTCCCGAGCTGGACTTGCTCTCCACTGCCTTGTGGATCAGACTGTTGTCAAAGGCACCTCGAACAAAATCCCCCTCGGAATGGGCAGTCCGAGAGTATTATCTGCTCTCTTGACCACGTCGACAATACCTCCTTTTCTTCTTACTGATGGGGGATCTAAATTTACCTAACATATTCTGGCCAGACGTTCGGCTTCTTTCACGGTTATGGCGACGTTGAGGCTCCATTCGCTAAAATGGTTAATGAAATCGGGGCAACGCAACATAACACGCATAACTCCGCACTCGGCGTCTTGTTTGGACCTAATGTATACGAGATGCGAGCAGAATCTGAAAGAGGCCAGATTTCTCAGACTTCTAGCGAACAGTGACCACTGCTCCATCCTTGCAATCATGAAACTTCCGTTACCCTATTACAAGCAATGGAAGCCGACATTCAACTACTGGAAGACGGACTTCAACAGGCTCGTCCAAATCGCAAGTCACGGGATGCGTTGCTTGAGACCTGTTCGTCATTATTAAAGGGGAAGCTTAACTTGCTGCGTACCCGTTTCGTTTCCCTGAAGTATTCAAAAATCGGACCTATCAAATCGCATTGGTTTGATAAGGAATATAAACAGTTAATGCGACGGCGTAGCAAACTTTGGTATAGTTACATCATCTCGGGTTTTAATGAAGATTACGCGGTGTGCAAGAAACAGCATAACATATGTAACGCCGCAAAGATCAAGAAACGCCGGCAGTTTGGAGAGGAGCTAGCAGCCTCGGCCACAACCGCCATCAAGAGAATATTTGCCTACTTAACACGTCAACTGAAACCTGCGGGCGACCTACCGATGTAAGTGAGCTTAGACGGACAGACGTTCATTCCCAGCTCGGTTCACGCGGACGCCTTGGCTTCGCAATTCCCCACCGTATTTTCTAGTAAACTGGCGGCTGTTCTAGTACCGGCACAGGTTGCGCCGATCTTGCTCGACAGCCTACAATGTGATACATTCGAAGGTATCAGCTACTCGTCATCCTCGATGGTGCAACGTCCCCGGACTAGACGGACTTCACCCTATAATATTTAAGTCCATATCGAATATCATCTCACCGGCCATGACAAACCTATTCAATAAATCACTCCCTGAAAGATCTGTCCCCAACGACTTGAAATGCTCGATAGTGAAACCGCTTCCCAAGAGTGGTGATCCGAATAAAGTAGTGAACTATAGACCGATCTGTTTGATTTCGATATTGTCCAAAGTTCTCGGGGTTAGGAAAAAGTATCTGCTGTCGTTCTTCGAATCGATGGACGCATTGACGCCAGCGCAACACGGCTTCACGGAAGGACGATCCTGCATCACCAACTTGATGTACGCAAACCACCATTGGGTAAGAGCTCTCAACGAACGGAAGGATGTTGATGTGGTGTACATCGACTTTAGTAAGGCCTTTGACAGAGTGAACCACTAGGTAATTCATAAACGGAGGAAATACGGGATCAGTGACACGCTACTTCTGTGGTTACGAGTTTATTGTGGGACGGAGGTTTAGAGTACAGGTCAATGACTACCTGACAGATTGGTTCCCATCGACCAGTGACGTGCCTCATGGAACTGTAGTTGGGCCAGCATTATTTCTTATTCGTGTCAATGATCTCCCAAAACCGATCCAGTCATCATGTGCCCTGTTTGCAGATGATTTGAAAACATGGAGGATCATTGAGAACCGAGACGATTGCGCTCCCCTCTAGGTTGACTTAGATTGGTTGTCAACGTGGTCCACTGAAATGCAAACCCCTCTTAACGCAAGCAATTCGTTCATCAGTATCACCAGATGTGCAGCCACTTGATCATACATCTGTCAGACTTAGGAGTGCTCTCGCGACATGATATGAGATCACTAGAAAACAGAAATTGTACCATGTGGGACTTCGTATGCTCTGGGCATTACGACGCAGTTTCTCCACATGGTCCGAAGAAACCGTCCGTCGCTTATTCACATCGCTCATCGGAGCAATCCTTGGATACGGCGCCCCAGCTTACCATCCGATAACCCAGTGGGAATCTGAACAACTGGGGAAAATACCGCACATCGCAACTACACCTTTTCTCAATACGTTGCATCGTTCCCCAAATGTTTGCATCGGTCACGCTTGAAGCTACATCGCGTGCGTCATGTGACACCTTGCACCTGGGCACTCGTATAAGCCATATTCATTCAATGTTCGCGAGGTGATCGCCTTTCCACCGATTGCACTGCTACGGTGACTACCGTCAATGAGTATAGCTCATACAAGTGCACACGTGTCACATGACGCACGCGATGCAGCTTCAAATGTGACCGATGCAAACATTTGGGGAACGGTGCAGCAAATTGAGAACGTATAGAATAGTACCGTTTACGAAAGCTTCCGTATGAAAAACATTGTGACAGGCTCGGACTCGACACACTATCCTACCCGTAAGAATTGACCTTGTTATTACCCATCGAATACTACACTTGAATCATTTCCCCACTGCGGCAACCCTGTAACAGCCGAGGACACCGTTATCAACGCAGGGTCCCATGCATGGACAGTGTGACACATCAGTTTTGTATAGAACAGAGGTCACCAACATACCACATGCGGGCCCGATCCGGCCCGCATCTCTTGAACATAAGGAGCGCTTGCAAGACAAAAAGCCACATCAATGTTTCTTACTACCACTCAACAGCCAATCAAAGCAGTCGGTTCATTACATGGGTGTTTCTATCGCCTTTGCACTCATAATTTGACCACTATCATTACGTGTACACGCAAACACAATAAAACCAAGGGGTTGGCTGTGTTTGACCACTGATTCCTACAACGTATTACCTGCAGGACGTAGACGGTATTGCATTTGGTGACAGATCGTCGACTGTGGCACTGGGCTGTCACTGTTTACATATCTGTAGACCAATAACCCCAGCGCGTATCGTTTTCCGCTGCTGTGCCTACTTGCATGGAACCCTGCGACGACCAATTGATGACATTGTATAGTATAGCGACGGGCGTTTTCTGTTTGGGGCCTCGTGTGTTCGTGATTGAGAGGAGGCTCGGGATGTGTCAATCCTTGGGCACAGCTCGGTCACAATATCATTTAAGCTCATTTTTCCATTGCTTTTGATATCTCCGTCTAACAATTTTCCGTTCTTGTTTGCCTAATTTAAAACTGTCAAGTATGTATATTCACACTGCTTTTTACTAATGGGATCAGAGTATTGTATCCACTATCATTTGAATTAAGCTCAGTCATTTATCCGGTGATCCTCCTGTACTCATCCACACAGCATTTATTACTATGCTTTTCGTTATGCACAATTATTCCGTCAACTCTCTTTGGTGTTGGTTCTCATCATTATTCACTGTCGTCATTGCAACGTGAGATAGGGCAATTTCTCGCATCGCTTTTTTACTCTACGTTCATTGTTAGCAAATGAACTATTTTGCTGCACATACAAAGTGGTCGTTTTAATATTCTTGTTTTTTTGTTTAAATTATGCGCTCGTTTTTATTGTCATTTTGCTTGCTACCCAAATGTGCTTTAGTTGAAAATCACTTAGGATTTGAGGGCTTTTCCTTAACCATACATTCCACTATTTTCAGATGAATGATGAAGCCAATACCACCGCCGGTACAACCGGAGATGACCGGTGTCAGGAGAATAATTTGATGACAAATGATCAAGCGGCTTTCGAGTTCGACGCTGCCCTGGATAACAATGCTGATGCAACGCTTCTTAATCGTCCCGGCGCATTCGATTTTTAATCATCGTTTAAAGTTCGTCGTACTTGTAGCTCATTCTACTTTCTGGACTGATTCTGTGCCATTGACTTTCGGTAAAATGTGGCACCAAGCATATTTCGCTTCTGTTACTTTTTGTTCACACTGACGCGCCTGCATTATCTGATCCTCGTTTAATAGTTGCCGGTTTCACCTTTCTCTGGCTACCTCATGCCATCGTCCTTTATCTTTTTCGACGCGGACATATGAGCTAGCACTCGCCCCCGCCAATATTTTTCCTTACAGCAGTAGATTTTGAACACTGCTGTGAAGACCACCGTCGCTTACCCGATTTTTGCATTTATGAGCCATTAGCGCAATTGTGGCTCATATCCTCCATTCCTTCCCATACAAACCTTTATATTTTTGTACCGGTTCGGCTGCCATTTCTGTGAATCATTATGGCGCCCTTCGCTCATGCCTATCCGAGGCCTTGTTGCATCCTTGATGTTCCTATTTTGCTCCTAGGTCCCTAAGTTTTGTTAGTTTTTACATTGCTCGTTCTAGATCCCCTTTTTGCGCTCCATAAGAAGCACTAATCTTGCCTTGGCTGTTTGCCTTCTCTTTTTTATCACGTTTGTTTAACGTTTTCGTTTTTTCCAGCTTCTGTTGTTGCTGCTCCCGTGAGTGTCTTCCCGGCCTCGTCATCACAAATCACCTGCCTTTTTCATTCATCGAGCTTTTCTGCTGTATGTACTCAACTTCCCTATTCGGTGCGTTTGCTTTTTCCTCATTTTCACCTCCGTCTTTCGGTGCGTTTGTACCTATTACTTTTTCCGTTGGATTAACTAAAATTCCTTTGCGTCCTTCCGTCTGTTTCGTGTTTTAGAGATCCTCTGGATCCCTTTGCTCATTCTTCCACTCTTCAGGTTGTTGTCTTCGCGTGCCTGTGATTTCCTCTTGTCCTTTGTGAATTCCTTTCTGTCTCTGGACAAGAACTTGCTTATTATCTCTGGCCTACCTTGTCTTTCTTATGCACTCTTTGATTTTCTTTCGCAACTTTTCATACTGTCCCTGTTATATGTGTATTCAAATCCTTCTTTTCTCCCTCATTGTACATACTTTTCCAACTTATTTAACTTTTTTGCCCTTGTGTCACTGACATAATGTCTATCAACATTTGGATTCGTTTCAATCGCGAGTCAGCGAGCTGCAGCTCAATTGTTCATGCTTCCCCGCCCCTCCCTTCTATCCGATTTTGTGGGGTACTGTTGATTTTTCTCACTCTCTTTATTTTTGATTGAATCCCATTTTGCGGGTAGCCGCCAGTCTCCAACTCACTGAGGTCATCTGGCTCATTACAGGCCTTCGTTTTACTCCTGTGCGTTATAGATCGCTGTCCAATTGTTCTCCAATATCATCTTCGCACGCCATCGCTACTTACATTTCTTTTCCATGAATTGCAGAACTGAGTTACTCACACACTCGTCCGGTTTCTTGATGGCTGACGGCGTTCGTTACATGCTCCCGTATAGTACAATTGACATTTATCGTCACCAACCTAAATTATCGTTGTTGTATTTTGGCTTGTTATGGTTATCGCGATCGATTTTAACGTGTTATCAGCCGCGCTGTCATCTTCGTCGACGGTACTCATAATTTATACCAGTACCTTGTTGCCATAGAGTTACCGTGGCCGTACCAATGAGAGATACAAAAAGAATGTGGTGCCCATCACTTCCTGGCCTACTGGTTTTGTTGCAGAATGGCTTCTATCGTGTACACTTGTTTTAAAAACAGGGCGGATCTGTTCCGCAGTATGTGAAATAATTTCGGCAATCACATACCCGTTAGTGCTAATGCAGATATTAAGACAATCGACTGGCTGTCACCGGCTCCTCAGTCTTGAGGATTAAGTAGTTTGAAAGTCTTGTCCTTTGATGGTGTATCGCATTCCAACGAATGTAGCCACTCAAAGTTCTTTGTACCACTTCGCGATTGAGTTTTGTGTTACAGCCAAGGAGTACGGTCTAGGATGAATTATAATAGATTTGGGGAAAGTAACAACTGATGGCCACTCCTTACTAGGTGGACAATAGTCAACGGTCCATCGCAGACAGCGACACGACCTTGGGGGTGTAGTGTAGTGCTCACAAGTTCTACTGGGACACCTTTCCGAGGAAGCATGTAGAACAGAATAGAGCATTCAATGGCGGTTTTGAAAGCACGGGGCGCAGATCCAGCCCCGCTACACAAGCACTAGACAATGTCATATTTGGCTCATGATGCCATACTGCTTCGGAATTATGGATAGCAACTGTAAATGTCTACTACGATCTCGGCCTTGTCAGACAGGCTTCACATGTACCACGGCTGAAAATTTACCCATCATGTTGCATAAAAGCACATTATTTACTTGACTATGCGTGACAATCCAACTTGTCAATGAAGGTTCGGTCTTGGTAGTCTGAGCTCTTTCCATACCAGCACAACCTGTGGTTGCTGCATCTGGGCTTCAGGATATGTACAACCGCTATAGAGATATGCTTGGCGCGGCTCATGCATATGCATGCCAGTTCTTGCATTTTTGCAACGTGGTTGTTGTATGAAGGCTGAATGCAACCAAAAATCTGTCCCTTTTAACCTGATGTAAAAGCATTTGGGCGTAATAGTACGGTGGATGCGGACCAAAAAAGTCAGTTTTAATGCTATCATCCTTCCTTACGTTAAGTTATACGCAAGTTGGTAGAATAATTAAGTTCAGTGAGTACAACAGGAACAGGCAGAAATTTAAAAGACATTAATATGACACTTTTCGCCTGTCGACCTGGCAGCGGTCTATAGATCGCTGTACTGTTCAGAGATCGTCATACTCATGCGTCGTTTTGTATAGTATCAACTCTACTAAACCCACACAAAATCATGGACACAGAGGGGGACCTGATAACATTCCGCAATATAAATCATTTTCATGCAGGTGGGTGTCACACTAGTTACAACCGGATTTGGGTGTTTGCCAGACTCCTATCTACTAGCCAATGTTAGTTACTCCCAAGGGGCAACAAGTCACCTTTAGGATTGGTGCGTCGGAGAAGCACTCAGGACATCGCACACATCGGCCAGCATCAAAAAGGAATTGGCGCTGACTTAGGACCCTTTATTTTTACTCGATGGTCTTTCGTCAAGTACAATAGCAAAATGAGTGGTGTGCTTTTGGTTCTCATTTCTTATTGGTCTCAGAAAACGGGAATTTTTCCGGATTATCGGGTACAAAGGGTTTAAAAAGAATTCCAGTTTCTCTTTACAGGCCGATCAGTAAATATTTCACAAAAACAGGAAAAATACTGGAAATGCACCGACAGGGCTACTTCGTAATTTTAACGGACGCTTCCCAATTTACGTTGCTAAGCGAATTACTACTATACAGCGGCATTCTCATTCAAGTCAGCGTGGTTACATAAACTCGAAGCGAAAACCCGAATGGTGTATTTTCCTGAGGACTTACTATGTCGCAACAGAAAGAAGTAAGCACTTGGTTGCACTGTCTGCAATTCCTCCTTCAGACTGAATCCTCATGTCCCATGCCTCAGTGGAACTTGGGTGCATTGCCGCCGCAATGGTTGCGGCCTGATATTATACCATTTCCCGGCCAAGTTGTCCTCTTGGGCAACAGAAATAATCTGAGGGGGCATTCAACATGAGTCTACTCAATTAATTTGTTCCGTGCATACGCCAGTCACTTGTGCAGGTGTGTAGGTGTACGTGTATAACCCGTCATCTTCAGCCAATTGGACAGACGCACTAAGTCATAGGGGTGCAGATGGGACGCTTCAGCTCCTACGCATGGAACAAATTAATTGAGTAGACTCATGTTGAATGCCCTCTCAGATTATTTCTGTTGCCCAAGAGGACAACTTGGCCGGGAATTTGGTGTAGACATATCTTCTTTGCTAAATTGGAAGAATATTGGACAAATAGATTAAAAGGTTGTCCTACTTGGACCTTTGCGTAATTGATTTTTTACTCTGCTGTTTTATGTTCCATTTCGTAGCCAAGTTTCTGAAAAGCGCTGCGCCATACTGTCAGTTTGGCAATTGCGGAACTGACGTACAGTGGTTGGTTCTCA
>CALYDF020005290.1:0-14447 GCA_944474145.2 Dicrocoelium dendriticum | reverse complement strand
TGTGGGTCTTGTAAAGTTATGCTTTTCATCCCATCATACACCATTGAACCATTGGACCAAGACCAGACGGAGGTGAGTTCTAGCGGGTTTGCACCACTTTGACCAGGAGCTGTCTCGCTTGAGGCGGGCAGTAGCAAATCATTGAACACCCGGAGGTGCCCACCTACCGTCAGAGACAATGCGTGGCGCTCGTGTTCTACGCCAATCGACCTGTGAGCTTATAACCCGTAGACCTATTGTGTCCCATGGCTAGGTTTTACGGGAAGAGGGCCATCGACCACTTCCTAACCTCCGAAGAGGATGGACTAGGATACTGGCAGGGCGCCCACACCTGACAGGAGAACGACTCGGGTCCTCAGCCAAAGCCTTCGATTAAATGTACACCCGAAAGACCGCGGGTCCAGCACATGGGCAGTTCACTGACATGCGGATTCGTGTCCCGGATCCTAGCAGAGAGAAAGGTGTAATCCAACTCCCACCCAGCGGTCGCCACGAGGCGTCTAGGACATGAGCCCATGGCACCACAGTAGCAGCAGTGGGTAGATCATCTGTCAGGATCTAGCCACCAGCAGCCTCAGTGCAATATATATATATATATATATATATATATATATATATATATATATATATATATATATATATGTAGCTGAGCTACTGAAGAGCCCAGATGACCTACTTCGCATTCATTTGCACTACAACGACAATGATATCTGCACTGAGAAGCATCGTGTTCAGTGCGTTGTAGGTGTCCTTGGCAGTATGCGAATGCAGTTGGTGGGGGCATGAGCCAGAGCACAGCACTACTCTGTGAATTAATCTTATCTGGCTGTGTACAAACAGCTGCTTATGGGAACCCAATCAATCAAAGAGGACTCTCTTTTGAAGCTGAGAACAATGATTAATTCAGCTTGAAAGATGGATGGCGCATCAGTGTCTCCGGATGCGGGCAACTAATAGCGAGATGACAAACCGGACGCAATTAACTCAACAACCCCGTGATGTTCATCGATCCTAGTTTCAGACACACACCACACATCAATGCCTAGTGTGCACAACGTCCGTGCGAGTGCAGCCTACCGACCTATTTGTCTTAGAGTGCGAACGTTGAACGCTGTCAGGGAAACGGGACAGTGTGGTCCTATAAAGAGCTGTTGCCGATAGGCTTCCAGTGGGTGGTGCGAGAAAGTACCAGCAGATAATTCTACTCCAGTGGCAATGCTGTCAGTTAAGCTGGGAACTACGGAAGGAAGGTTATTATTGACGGTCGAAAGGGGAGCAAGAGAAACATGTGGAAAATAAAGGTGACGCTAGAAATAGCAGGTTTTCGCTTATTCGCCGTGCTGTATGCAGCAGGTAAGGTGACCCTTGATAATCTGCGCGACGGCCGATGCAGGATGTGGTTAAGGTTTGCGGAAGTAGTTGTTGTGGTACATGGGCTGCTAGGGCGCCCAGATCAAGACAAGAGAACCATTAGCGTCCTCAACCAAAGTCCTTGATCCAAAAAGCCTGTCCGAAAGGCCGCAGATGTAGCAGAAGTAGACGCCATCCCATTTCTGACTCTCAACTTGGGAAACTAGGACACTGAGCTCGTCTTACATCCAATTATTGTCCAACCTTGTAGAAATAGCTCTCAAGGGCCCGGGAGCACTACGCAGTATAGCTCAA
Source organism: Dicrocoelium dendriticum (assembly GCA_944474145.2). Taxonomy (NCBI): domain Eukaryota; kingdom Metazoa; phylum Platyhelminthes; class Trematoda; order Plagiorchiida; family Dicrocoeliidae; genus Dicrocoelium; species Dicrocoelium dendriticum. Next base: position 12,782 of record CALYDF020005290.1, on the reverse strand, counting down.
TAGGTCGAAAAGGTACGCAAATCGTCACACCACGTTAAGGTCCAGTCTCGTTGCGACGGACGAGGCATGTGCTGCCAGAGAGACTGACTAGACAGCATAGCAAAACTCAATAAACACGTGATGGAGCCCATCACCAGATGGGATCGAGCCTTGGATGACGACGTGGCAAATGAATTCGGGACTCTGATAAAGCAGTGCGTGCTTTTGAAAACGGACTTACGCTGTGCAGTAAAACATCCAAATAATTTGCCTGTGTTGGTAAGTCAACTGGTAGTCTGCCGGATAGCGAACGTCGTTGCAACCGCTTTTCATCTTTGGTGATTTGTAGGCGCGTAAAATTATCTTCCTCGTATCTGAAAATAACCGTGAACTTAAAACATGAAAAAGTACTTCTGTTTGTCAGTAAATTTCTTTCGAATTGCACTATCGCCCTTAAACGCTCCGAACTATAGGGAAAACAAATAACTTCTGTTCAAAAGTTAGAACACATACGTGTATCTCTTTGGGTAAATCTTCATCCCCACAAAAATCCGGATCTTCAAGGACGAAGCGAGCAACCCGTTTTTTTAGGCGCTTAAGTGCACTATTCTTTTGTGGTTCTTCTGCGGCAGTAGTAGACAGTAACCAGACAAGTACCTACCGTAGAACACTGGGGTTAGGCGAAGTGGTTGATAGAGATCAGAACTGCTCGTGTGATGGGTGTTTTTTAGATCAGGTTCTGCAATTGAAGACTCATTCAATCGGCAGACATTCTAACATCAGCATATGGAGAATGAGCAAGTCTTACTAAAAAACGAGAAGGATTCGGTCGCAGACTGAAATCATCCGCATCCATTTATTGTTGCAGGTTAGGGAGAGTAGTGCTTGTGAACAATTTACGGAAGTAACAATTTTTGCGTGTGACGTGGTGTTCTCGAAATAAAGGCTGCGGAGAGGAGGAAGTGTCAGTTTAAGAGAATACAAAGATATCTCAACAGTTACTGATCTCATCAAATATCCGTATTCCGTACACTTCTCATGCAACATCAATTTTCACCGGTTCGTGTCTCGTAATGACAGGTAGACACACTCACAGTCATTATGAAACACTCGTATGATTACACTGCGGAAACAATCTCGACTGGAACCACAATTCCCTTTGAAATGAATCTGTCAATGTGACCAATAGGACCGCATCTTACGATCTGCTCAACAGCCTGTTCACAGTAAATCAACTGTGATCCGAGTTTTCTTGGTAAAAACGATAGCGATAAGAGAATGAAACATTTGGATAACTTCGGAGATCGGCCGAAAAATGCATCAGAAGTACGCCGTTACGCTGCACTCACGACTTTCTGCCACAGAACAACAACAAGTCACGCGCTGGATAGGGATACTGCGACCTGGGTCACGCCTATGCAGACCTAAACCGGTGACCTTTGAGTTACTACTAGGCTGACGCCTTATAGCAGATGACAAAGATACAGTTGCTATACCAAGGAATCAAAAGTTGGGAACAAAGTAACGTACGTATGAGAGATGGCTCATCATCATCGAGTTCAGATAGCACTAGAACAATAGGAGAATCGCGTAAGTGCTCCTTCATGAACGGATCGTTGAGGGAGGAACTGATGAGGTGCTCGGAGATCATGATGGAGCTAAAAAGGAACACCCGTATCACAACCCGGTCAACCAATTACTGCTCACGTTACCTGTACTAGCAGTCCCTACTGTGAGAATCACGTGAAGGATAGGAAGAGAAATCGAAGGTACAGAATAAGGAAGTGCACTTGAAATAAGAGGATAATACCAAGGTATGAAAGAAAGTAGATAAAGGAAAAGCAAAGTATGATGATGGGAGTTAGTCGGGAAAAGAGGAAAGTTTCGTGTTGTCATTCAAGAGCGCCAAAATGATGTTCAAACCCCTTAACTGTATATTGCCTGATAAAAAACTCCGGAAACATTTTCCAACGCTCGATGACTTGATGTGACAGCCGAATTTCCGCCCTCATCCGATCGGACCGCGGTTTGTTCAGTTTCATGGAATAAACGCGGAGAACAGACAGTCTAGCGGGAGTGAATAGCTAAAACAAATCTGGAGCAACCTTCCAAGTTAAGATACGATAGGTTAGGAACCAGTCTCTTCTAAAGCCTATGGTAATATATTGAATGCATTCCCAAACTAAGTAGATGCTCGGGGTACGTCTGTCTTCGTTAGCCCTCAAGTAACCCAGGACCCACCCATAAAACTCTCTCTAGCTCCATTTTATCCGGGACGAGGCAGGGCAGGCTAGTCTGGACGCAGTATTCCAGATGAGGCCGAACGTAAACCAAGAAAAGGCTCACAAAGATGTTGCCCGACAAGATTCCGAAGGAACGCCGTATTAACCATAACATACGGAATTCTCTGCTTGCAGCCATCTTCCAGGTGTCGTCCGAGTGTAAAATCAAAAAGTGTTCAACGCCTTGATCAACCTGGCTGAATACACGGGGGAGTTCGATCCCACCTACCAAGTACCTAGAGGGAGGACAACCTCCACTAATTCGAAGAACGGAGCACTTTACAGTAGTCATAGAATAGAGGAGTTCCAAAGCATATCCAAAGCACCCTGATTAGCATCAGGGCTTCCAGGAACATCGACAAAATTCCACAGCTTCGAGGTCATCAGCAAATAGTAGGGATGGTACCTCAATGTCCGCCGATAGGTCGTTCACATAGACAGCGGTCCAAGGACCGAGTCTTGCGGTACACCACTGAGAACATATTGCCTAAGCGATAGGTCGAGATCAACGCGTATGCAATGTTCTGTATCATACAAGAATGCAAACACCCAGTGAAGGGCGCGATAAGATATACCGTAAGAACTTAGCTTTGTTGCAGGCCTCAAATGGAGTACTGTGTCAAATGCCTTTGAAAAGTCAACGAAAAGCACGTCCAGTGGGTGGCTGTTGTACACTGCATCAGCCCAAGTTCAGTCAGATACGAAAATCCCTTCCGGAATCCGTGCTGTGCATTGCTAAGTAGAGCAAATCTAATCAGATGACTCCCCAATGAATCTCTCACAAGTTTCTCGAGGAGTTTGACTACTACACTCGCCAGAGTAAATGTGTCAGCTGTACGCCGTAACGGCACTTCGCTACTGTGCGACCACCACCAGTCGCATGCGGGCTGAGTATACCGCGAGGACGTCCACCCCACGCGGATTCGAACCCGCGCCGCAAGAGTACGAGACCAGCTCGTTACCTCTAGGCTACGGACCGAGCTCGCCAGACTAACTGGCCTGTAATCAGCAGGCAGACTACCTTCTATTCGAAAGATGGTGCCCAGCTGTCAAACGATTTCTAAAATACGATAGCGGGCGGTACAATTAGTTCCTCATCAGATTCATTTGACTATGTCGGGGGAATTAAATCAAGCTCAGGTGCCTTGAAAGGATTCAGCTCTTGCAGTAGCCTATGGACTTCCGCCTCCGCTATAATAAATTCCGCTAAGCACGAACCCTCTGGGACTTTGGAGACCAGCTCAAGGCCTGTCAACAACATTTCCCTTACAAACGCTGCTGCATATTGTCTATCAAGTACGCAGGCCTTGTCATAGTCTGTATAAGCATGAGTATCGTCGTCACGCATTAACAATGGAATTGATGAGTTCGAACCGCATCGCCTTTTGACATACATGAAGAACTTTTTGGAATCGCTGGGCTTCACCTGCTATACGCCTATTTCTAACCTTACGGTAACTGTCATAGGTACCGGTAAGTCCGCCAACATTTAGACCACTTTGTGAGCAGGTGACTGCCATTGGAATCTATCCTGGGGGCTGTGCCCGTGCCTCCATTTTTCGCGTGACCAGGATGAAGAAAACAGAGATGTCTGTGAGGTAGGACTCAAATTCATCCCAGGCAACCTAGATAGTATCGTCCCGTGGAATCTCACAACGTAAATCCGAAGCCTTGGCTCCAATTGCTTGATAGTTTGCACGCCATATGTTTGGACGTGACTCAACAGTACTCTGGTAGCGTCTAGACAGAGTAGGACTGAGGCGCAAACAAACACGGTCACTAGCACCCAGTGGAGATACGTAAGCAACGTTACCAACAAAATCGAGTGACTTAATAAACACAAGGTATAAAATGTACAGTACTTGGAGATCCAGGTACGTAGTGGAGAGGTCCAAGAGCTAATGCAACGGTACTTGTATCATAGGCTCAAAAATATCTGCGCTGAATGTACCTGACGCTGAGTTGCAAAGAAGATCTACCCAGCGAAGCTCAGGTGAGTTGAAGTCGCCCAACACTAAACACTTATTCGCTGAATGGGTGAAGAAAGAAAAACACCGCTTTGGATGCACTCTCAGGGCTACTATACACGCTGACAATTGTAACTTGAGTCGAGGTGCTAATCGCACCCGATAGAGTGTCAACAGTTTTATTTACTAACTGGAACAAGCAGGCCTTGAAAACGCCAAGTTTACAGCTCACGCGAAGAGCAACGCTCCCACCTTTCGGTCAACGGAACGATCGCATCTAAGTAGTGGGTAGCCAGATAGGTGTACTTCACCATTCGTAAGGTCTGAAACAGCCACGTTTCAGTGAATGCAGTACATCAGTCATGTGAACTGATGCTTCGCTTTCATACAACCACCATGACCAATGGAACGAGGGATAAGAACAGGGAAAGGGCAACTTGCCAGAGAACTTTAATGCCCTAAGCAAAGATTCAGGGTCAAAACGTCAACACCTTGTCAATAAAATACCGTCACAAACAGGTGGTCATCGTGATAAGATCAGCCGGCATCTTGGGGACTTCAGTGCGCCGCATCATAAACAGCCATTACCCCGCAGACAATTATGTTTTACGACAGTTTGAAGTCGCATAAAGTTTCGAACAAAGGATGTGTTATCAAGCACAATTTACACATGTAGTCTGGCCGGGAGATGACAGCAAGCATGCCAACAATGTCGGTCGAGAATCATATTCCATAAGCTCTCAAGACAAGGACATGGTCTGTTGCGTAGGTCACAGCCTGAGCAACAATTAAACTTTCTGTTGCCCTAGCGCCTAGATCCGATAAACAAGCTAAAACAACCGTCTGTTGACGGCTGACAAGCACACAGAATAAACCAAAGATAACCAAACTCATCCAGTAGTGGTGTTAGTCCGTGTATGCTGTGTTTCCGTTGACAGTATGGATAAGGGACGCAGCCACTCTCGTGGATTACAGCCACTCCCAAAATCAGAAGACGAAGGCCTCCAGTGGAACTTGTATGGAGCACCTGGAAGACAGAATGTACAACCGAATATGGGGTCAAGCTAAATAGTTAATGAGAGAAAAGACCTAATCGAAAGTTCCTGAATATAGCAACTACTAGATGCACGAAAAGTGGCTTGTTGGCTGATCAAGTAGTGCGCTTACTGGAGGGTTTCAAAGCAGGTCATTCTGATTGGTCCACCTCAAGGTAAAACGATGCCAATGGCTTACTCTCAATGACTAGGTAATCAGCCACAGGCGGCATACGACCAATCTTCTCCTGGCTACTTCAAACAGAGCTGGCTTTTAAGGCTGCTATGCACTGGCTCCGGTAACACTCCCTCGCGAAAAGTGACGTACGACTCCCTCCTGGGATCCAGCTGCATTCTGGCCACGGATCTCCGTATCCGATCAGTCCATTGTCGTGGCTGCAAGCTCGTTCTTTCTGTGGTCCCTGTGCAAGGCTCATTAGTGTTACCGGAGCCTGCCATAGCAGCCATCGAAGCTGGCTCTCTTTGTCTGGAGCAACCCGAATATTGGTTATATGCTGCCTGTAGCCGATTGGCTTAACAATGGGAGTAAGTCAATGGCATCGTTTTACCTTGAGGTTGACCAATCAGAATGACCTGCCTTAAAGCCCTCTAGTAAGCGCACGACTTGCTTAGCCGACAGACGAGTTTTTGCGCATCTAGAAGTTGCTATTGTCAGGAACTTTCAATTAGGTCTTTTCTCTCATGAACTATTTATTGCGACCTACAATTTGGGTTGCATATCATGTCTTCCGAGCGCTCCATACAAGTTGCGCCAGAGGTCTTTGTCTTCTGACATAGAAGGTGGCTGTACCGTTACCAGAGTGGCTGCATTGATTATCCGCACTATCAGCGGAAGTACAACAGTTTTCGGCGACGCGAGTTGAGTTATTCAAAATGTCAAACACGGCAGAAGAGCAGAAAGCTATTTTGCATTAACAGCAGTAGCAATTCGAGGCAGCACAGCTGCATAGGATCAAACACTATCGCTCCAGTCCACATCAGTCCATAATGCCGAGAAGCCCTCAGTTGATGCAATAATCAACAGTGTCAGTGAGTTTCCTTTAGATCCCACTTCAGAAATGATTTTCGATGCACGGTCCAGACGTTCGAAGATATTTTCAAGACGGAGATGGCAAATCCTGATGTTGCGTCAAAAGTACAGCTCATGCTATATAAACTCGGAACTGTGGAGCACGACAGATACATCAAGTATATTTTGCCAAAAAGGTGCTCAAAATTTCAGTTTTGATGAAACCATTTCCCGATTTACGGAGATGTCCGGCGATCAGGCATCGCTTTTCAATAATCGTTACAATTGCCTGAAGCTGTGCAAAACAGACAGAGACAGTCTTATTTTCCATGCAGCAACAGCGAAGCGAGTGCAAGAAATTCAGGTTGAAACCATTTACTGAAGACCAATTTGTGTGCCTGATACTGGTACCAAGCCTACAATCTCCCAATGATGCCGAGATCCGAACCAGAATACATGAGCTATGGGAAGGAGACCCGGACGTCACACTGCAAGCTGTCATAGCAGAGGCCCAAGCATCAAATTAAAAATCATAAAGCTATGGCCGAGAATAGGAAAACGCATTCCAGTGATTTCGCAGTTCGGCAGATTTCCAGCAACAATATTCCAGACTTATCAGATAAGGATTTGAATGCTGCTAATAAGGTCTGCTGAAGATGAGACCCGTGAAGTACAATTGTATCTAGTGAGCGGTTACTCAACTTGTAGGTCAGCGTACTTCGTCAGCTGTCTGGTGTCAATGCCTTCACTGCGTCATCGTGAGCGCTCGCCAAAACGCATACGCAGGCCAGCACATACAAGAAATCTTCAAACAAATTACTGATGCTCTGCCACCGCCGAGGATAGTCAACGGTGCCCTATCTGCTGCATCGAGCAGGGTGGATAAGAGTTTAGATGCTACTGCTCAAACCATCCCGTCTTCTTACTCCCCCTCTTACGCTTTTTCTCCCTCATGGTCTCCCACATGTCGGCCGGTGGCCGAATGGTCTGCACGTTTGCTTTGCAACCATAAGGTCACAGGTTCGAATCCGCGTAGGGGTGGGCGTCCTCGCGGTATACTCAGCCCGCGCGCCGTTACGGCGTACAGCTGACACATTAGTATTATTTATTCCCTCATGGTCCCGTTCCAACTTCCCTTTTACCTTCCCTGCTTGCAACCCCCCAATTCTTGGCCCTCCCTCACCTTGCTTTGCTACGCTTTTATTTTCTAGTTTCAACTCACATGTGAACGCGGAGCGTCACTCCTGTTCTGTCAACAAGCCCATGTCCAACCAAGCGGCCTAGTCCAGTTCATCGACTTCCATTTGAAGACCTCGATCATCCTTCAGATTGTCATGTCTCAATGTACGCACATTGCTGCCGATCGGTCAATAGGCAGCACTTGACCGAACATTAGAGACCCTATCCATCGATATCTGCTGCTTATCGGAGACCCGCCTGCAAGACTTGAGCTCTATTTGCAAAGAGCGAAAGTTTACCGGAGGCCCTCATGGATAGACCGAGAATTAAGGTACTTAATCTCTAAAAGATGTAAATTATGGAACCGATTCAAGCTTACTCACTGCGCGCTTGACTATTCGGAGTACAAATTGATCAGAAACGATTGTATCTTGAAGAAACGTCAGAAACGGCATCAGTATGAAAGCAGTTTTGCTTGCAATCCAGGACGACACCGAAGGCAATCTACTTTTACTTGAAAATAAGTACCAAAGCTGGCAGTGGCATTCCTGCCCTGTTTTCAGCAGAGCAGGGCGGTTTACTTGACGACGATGGGACGAAAGCCAGTTTACTAGCCCTGCAATATTCATCTGTTTACTCGATCGAGACGCCGTTACCCGGTGACATTGCGCCCATCCACGCCTCTTCGTTGCAGCACATAGAAATGAGTGTGGCTGACGTTGCCAAAGGCCTTCGTGAATTAGATCCGAACTCCTCGCCGGGTCCTGATGGACTGCACCCGTTGTTCCTCAAGACCGTTGCGGACTACACTGCTGCTTCCGTCTGTCAGGTATTTTGTCACTACCTGGAAGCTGGACGACTCCCGGTTGCTTGGAAACTGGGAACCGTTAAACATGTATACAAGGGAGGGGATCGTCAAGATTCTGCAAGCTATCGACCTATCTGCTTAACGTCCGTGCTGTGCAAGTTAATGGAAGGGATTCTCAAGCGCGCCCTGCGGCTTCACTTCGAGAACCTTAACATCATCTTTTGTGCCCAGCATGGCTCTCGGCGAGCACCCACATATACCTCGAACCAGTTTGTTGCTATGGAAAACTGGGCGGTCGTTAGACGCTGGGAAACGATTGGATGTGGTTTTTGTAGACTTCAGCAAGGTAACCCATGAAAGGCTCCTACTTAAACTCCGAGGTACCGGTGTCTCTGTGAATGTCCTTTCTTGGATCGCTGATTTTTGGATGGCCGGACCATGCGAGTCAAGGTGAATGAAGCCTACTCCACTCCTGTGCTGATGACTAGCGGTGTTCCGCAAGGGTCAGTACTTCGTCCAGAACTGTTCAAGATATTCATCAATAACCTCCCGTCGGAGCTTCAGATGGATTGCCTGATTTACGCCGATGACATGAAGCTGTGGATGGAGGTATCCTGTCTTGAGGATGCTAACAGATTGCAGGCATCATTGGACATTCTACACGAATGGTCAGTCAACTGGCAATTGCCCATAAATTGTGAAAAATGCTCAGTTCTCCCCATAGGTGTTCCTGAACCGTTCGGGATATACCATATTGGTGGGGTGTTACTCAGAACCACCATTCTTGAAAAAGGTCTCGGTGTGCTTGTCTCACTTGATTTACGGACCGCAAAAAACACTCTACGGAGGGTTGCCGCTGCCAACAGGATGTCCCATACCATACGGACAGCCTTCTCGCGACTGACTCCGGATATCTTCAGAATCCCGTTTACTTCTCATGTGCGCCCGATCCATGAATAAGGACTACCCGCCATCTATCCTCTTACCAGGTTCGAGTGTAACATGGTTGAGAAGGTCCAGCGGCGTGCATCGAAATCCATACTGGAGTTAAAGGACTTGTCTTACTGTCTTCGACTACAGCGGATGCACCTGTTCTCCCTGGCTGGCATGCTGAACTACCTCCTCGTGGTGCCAGCTGGGTGGTTCGGGTGTACCCCGTTCCAGCAAAGTGTTCGGCAACAATGTTCCACCTCGGTGGGCATTATATTCTAGCACGTGTGCTGTCTTCATGGGGAGTATTGGGCCCCTGTTTGGAAAGCTACCAAACAAAGGCGCATGAACTGAACATTCAGTCAAAGCCTCCCAATGGGCGCGATTTCCTAAATTCGCCCCGCTGCCTTGCGCGTAGGTTATTTAGCCAAAGGCTCGGGGTGGAGTCCACTAAGTCAACTCCCTACTTCGGCTTGGGCAACCGGGTAGTATCACGCCCTCTCGCAAAACCATGGACCGTATTACAACTTGCTCATCAACTGCTGGTTCTGCTACTCACTTTCACGCTACTTCATCATACGCCAATTGTTTGTTTGTTAACAATCCTCACTTTCCGTCACCCGATTCATGTGTTCAACAATCTGGCTGCGATTCCGGTTGCTCTGCAGACCAAGAAGTTCAACCTATGGCTCTTCTCCGTCCCCGATCCTCGTTCCGTCTGGCGTGCTTCAACGTTCGGACACTCATGCAGATTGGACAGCAAGCCGGTTTAGCGCGCACCCTAGCTTCCCTAGACATTGATGTCTGCTGCCTTTCAGAAACCCGATTGCAAGATCCCAGCACTGTGCTTACATTGACATCCCCCACTGACCACGAAGCCAGATATCATCTGCGTCTTTCTGGAGATCCAGAAGCAGTCTCAGCGGGTCTGGCTGGTGTAGGTATAGCACTAAGTGACAAGGCCGAGGCGGCACTACTGGACTGGTTCCCTATTAACAGCCGACTATGTGCAGTTCGGCTTCGGGGTTCATGTAGAAACAACAGGCACCGCGAAGAGAGACACAACTTGTTTGTGATCTACGTGTACGCTCCAACTGACTGCAGTGGCGACTCGGTCAAGGACGAATTCTACCGGGATTTACAACAGCTTTTGACTAATGCTAAAAAGTCGGATGTCGTTACCCTTGCTGGGGATTTTAATGCACGGGTTGGCCGCCTGTTACTATACGAACGCCACCTTGATGGACATCACTCGCTCGATGAGAACCGCTCTGATAACGGAGAGACTTCTCACATTGTGCGAAGACAACCGTCTGTTTCTTTCAAGCACTAACTTCAGGCGTACGAAGAAGCGTTCCGCAACGTGGCGTCCCCCTTCTTCAACACAACCGTGGTCTCAAATTGATCACATTGCAATTAGCTTCAGATGGCGCAGCAGCGTACTGGACTGCAGGTCCTTTTGGTCCACCTTCGTCGACTCAAGACTATGCTCTGGTCTGCGCGAAAATCTGTATGTGTTTTGGAGGATCCCGAAACACGAAGCACCGCAAAATTGATGTAAACAGATTAACTGATTCCTCTGTCCAGGCGAGCTATCAGTCTTCATTGGCATATGCACTCAGTTGCAATCCACCGCAAGAAGTGGAACAACACTGAACTTGTATACGGAAGGCAATGACCATTTCCGGACAGTCATGCTGCGGCCTAACTCGACGCCCCTTGAAGCCTTGGATCTCTGCTCGTTCTCTGGAGCTGTTCGAACGCCGCAAAGATATCCTTGCGGAATCAGATTGCAACGAGCGGCGCCGTTCTGCCAACCGACTGCTCAAGCAAAGCCTACGCAAGGATCGCGAGACATGGTGGTCTGAGCGTGCCTTAGAGATGGAGACTGCTGCCCTCTCTGGCAACACTCGCAGGCTTTTCCAACTCATTCGGTCCACTGGCCTCAGGAAGCCTGGTGTTAGTGAGGTCAGTTTTGAGGTGGATGAGCCTCCGATCACCAACCAACAGAGACGTATGGACCGCTGGGTCGAGCACTTTCACTCGCAGTTCAACTGGCCTCCACCATCCTTCAGTACATGCAGTACACGTTGTTGTCCACCCTGGCTCGTCCCTCTGAATCCACCTACCGAAGCGGAAGTTTGCCTCGAGATTCGACGCTTGAAACGCTTCAAGGCTGCCGGTTTAGACGGACTTCCTCCTGAACTATTCAAGTACGGCGGTGTGGCGATCATTAACCAGCTGACCGCGCTGTTCGCAAAAATTTGGCATGAAGAGAAAGTGCCTTCCACTTGGGGAGAATCAGTCATTATCCCGATTTTCAAGAAAGGCGCTCGCACTTCATGTGCAAAGCATCGCGGGATTAGTCTTATCTCGGTTGCCTCTAACCTATTGGCATCCATTCTGCTTCGCAGACTATCCCCAGTGCGTGAAGAACAAGCTGGTTTCTGTCCTCGCCGCGGATGCGCAGATCAAATCTTCATGCTCCGCCAGCACCTCGAACATCGCCACATTTATCACAGGCCCACTATCGTTGCATTCCTAGACATACGCGCCGCTTTTGACTATGTTGATCGACCAGCTTTATGGCGTTGTTTGCTGAAGAACGGAGTGCCAGAGAAATATACCGCCATTTTACGACTACTTTACCTTCATACATCCGGCAGAGTGAGGGTCTATGGCAAGCTTTCCTCGCAATTCGCTGTCAATAGCGGTGTGCGACAGAGCTGCCCTATGTCCCCATTCCTCTTCAACTTCGCAATCGAAGACGTTCTGTCGAATGCTCTAGAAGGTTTCCAGCATTTTGGCTTAGAGCTTCTACCGGGTGAGCGCGCGACCGACTTAGATTATGCTGATGATATCGCCAGCCTTGGTGACGATCCTCAAAGTATGCAACTCATTCTGGATCGTTTGGCGGTTGAAGCATCTAAGTATGGCATGAGCTTCACCCCACCAAAGTGTAAAGTACTGCTCAAGGATTGGCTTTCACCTGCTCCCGTACTCACTCTCGAAGGTGCACAACTTGAACAAGTAGATAGTTTCGTCTACCTTGGGAGCTGTGTTTCTGCTGACGGCACTATCAACAAAGAAGTTTCGCTTCATATCGCTAAAGCTCGATCAGCATTTGTCAATCTGAGGCATTTGTGGCGTCGTCGCGAAGTCTCATTCTCAATAAAGGGCTGCGTTTACAGCGCATCAGTTCACTCAGTATTGTTGTATGAGTGCGAGTCCTGGTCGATTCGCGTGGAAGACATGCGCCATGTTCCTGCCTTCAATAACGGTTGCTTAAGGAGGATCGCTCGTGTTTGGTGGCAACATCGAGTTAATAATATTGAAGTTCGATGTCGCATCTTGGGGAATGCGAGTATTCCCTTCAACAAACTGGTTTTGCTGCGGCAGTTGAGATGGCTCGGTCACGTCCTACGCATGGCACCTGAGCGTCTACCGCGTCGCGCACTATTCGCTCGTCAAGGACCTGGCTGGAGGCGACCGCGTGGTGGTCAGCCTTCCATTTGGCGACAGCACATGAAATCGCTGACGTCGTGTCTAGCCGCTGTTGGATCCGTACGTCTT
>CALYDF020005289.1:0-14521 GCA_944474145.2 Dicrocoelium dendriticum | reverse complement strand
GCGGTTGTCAGAGTGGGGAGGTTCGTAGCGGAAAATTAAATACTGCATTCTTAAGTCAATCTCTGTTTTATTTCATCGAAATGCGTCCAAAAATGTCAATAACACCAAGTCCTTTGTCAATAAATCCTATGGACCCACATGACTCGCTTGAATATGTCAGAACATATTGCAATATTATGTAGATCGCAAAAATGTAAATTCCTAGTTAGCACAAATACCTTTTACGTAGCAGCAACTCTTGAAATGTGAATTATAACATGCATTTTGCTTTGGATATGGTTTTCATATATTTATGTGTGGCGCTCTTTATTAATACTGTACGCTTATACCGGCTGCATTGTATGCGTTAGCAAGGTGGATCATGACAAATCCATGAAAATGATACCTAGATATAAGGTACGACGAATCTATATAAGCTTAAATTTATTCCATGTTAGGGTAATGGGTGTATTCCTAGTATCTTTACTAATTGTTTTACACCACAGCTCGTGGGTAGATATTTAACAAGGAAGGGGCACGACGAATTATGGGACATAAGGTAGTGCAAGCACTCTACATACTTTTTTTGACCTTAAGACGGGGATCTGAGTGGGGTCGCTTCGAACCAAGTGCAGAAACTGCGCTTTACTGCGAAAACATTTGCGAACCATTCCGTTATAGCCAGTTAAAACTGTCCAACTACCTCAAGGCTCGACTTGTATATACTACTAGATTCGTTCACGCTTATTGCAGGAGGAAGCGGTTGGTTGTATAACGTGTGCATTCAACAATCAACACCTTTCACCAGCCTAAATCATACGGAATTGACGTCCTGGCCAGAAAGACAGACAGCTGAATTCTGCATGCAGAAACGATCGATGTGTTACTAGAGATATCGTTACTCATGGGAAATACTAATTAATATCTGCATCCTTAGTTCGTCTACAAGCAAATTACATGGCAACCGCCGCAGTCAAGGGAGAACGTTGTCGCAGATGATGATGAAAGCGCCAGACGAGGGCCGAGGCAAATTGAGTGTTACCATAGGCTATGATCTCATACCTCTAAATTAGAAGTGAAGTGATAAGCTAGTGCGGGGAATCGTCAACATTGTATTCCTTTAACGTATTCAGGCGCACCTCCTGTTTTACCAAACCTAAAGTTTTATTGAGATTAAGGTAGATACATTTGTTGGAGTCTCCATTGTTAATTTATTTGGACTAATTACATCTGGTCTTGAAACGTTTAGCAATGCGGAATCACACTTTCATGGGGCCACTTTGTACAGAAGTCCGAAAATGTTTTGACTAAAACGACTCCAGTGTACCATTCATTACTTCATTCCTTCTGCTAGCATGGTCAGCATGTGTTTCAGACGAATACTACAATAAACATACCTACATTTCCATCATCCTATTCTTTCAGCAATACTACATCGGACAGCAACCTGGTTAACAGTTCTGTCGTGACAGACAATATTGTGGTTGAAAAAACTTGAAACGGAAAGAGTACAGTTAGTAATGTCCAGTAGTCTGAGAATTATTTAGATTGACGATCAACTGACGTAATTAAACCATGCAATTCAGTTGGTGTAGTGCGTGTCGGATATGGTAAATTCCCCTGATCATTTGTAGAAAAGGACTTTCTTTTTTCACCAGCACTGACACACGATCCGTATTGGAGGTTAAGAGTTAACCATCATTGTCTCATATCACTGGAGGGTCGACTAGGGACTACATAAATGCATTCCCGTAGGCACCGATACTCTAGAAGCAGCTTCTGTGGATAAAATAATCTTCGAGCTGTAGGCAAAAGCTCATTTTCGTCCCGCAGTAGATATTTCGGTGTGAACCAGAGCAATGCATTTAAACAAACTACTTGTCTAAACCATTATTCTGTAATCCCGAAAGGCTAAACTGATGGAACAAGGAACTTATCTAATCTTCTACTGATAGCCAAAAGTCTTTACAAGTGAAGGTTGTGACTGAGATCAAACCTGTTAGTTTTATCTATGGCTTAGATGTCAATTTTATGATATGTATGGTCTGGATTTAGCAGACGACAATATGGTAACGAATGCTCCCTATCGGCCACAAACATAAAGCGGTCACTTGCTGCCACGATCTCTAGGATCTAAATGTCGCGCACAGGTTGTTAGCAGCTTGTCGGTTAGTGCATTTGCACTGCTTCAGTTTCAGTTAAAATTTACTATCTCCATACATTAGAGTAAAGCTAAACTTGGCCAAGGTGTTAAATATTAGCTGGACTCGCGGTGAATGGGAAATGTGACGAATTATTTGACTTTAACTATCCTGATACCCATCCCAAGATGGAAGCTGATTATTATAATCGACAGCAACAACGTGCAGCTCTCAAGGTCCAATGTGGATGGCGCATCTCATATGTTCACATAGGCCTTGCACGATTCGTGAAGCAAGCACCTATATCCCATGCATAGAAAACAGGATGTGAATGTAGACGCCATCACTGAAATACCATAATCTACCTCGGCTAAGGCAGTAGTAGTTACTGAGCCGGACTGTCTGGGGCATTAGGCCAGAAACCCAATATGATTTCGTCGCTCAAAAGCAAGAGAGCGGCAAGTGGCTTTTTGCTTGTTCGCACTACTGCCGCCTATGGTAATGGCTAAAAACAGGACACAGTAATGACCCACAGAACTGCCTGAATAGTAACCGATGTATGTCATTTGACTGGGCGAAGTTTGGTGAATACCAAAAGCTTAAAAAGCGGTCAGCTTTTCTAGGGAGTAATCATAGTCATGTGCAATACTGTATCGTCAGACTATTTGGCTTCATCATTTGCGATGTCATCGAATTTGAACTGGTTTCTTCAACAGTGGTAACCGGAAACAATCGACTTCTAGATCGTTTTAATTCTCGAGGCAGTCAATCATTCTCACTCATTGCACGTTATCAGCTACTTCGAGAAGGCTATCAAATATGTGGCGTAAGAACTGGCCATGGTGGTCATGACTCGCTTCTTGATTAGTGTCACTGGGCTGATGCGCTTAGAAGACCATAATGTGTTAAACGTTTTTCTCGTTAAATAAAATAGCATTACAAACATAATTGGCCGCTAGGCTAATGCTATTTAACAGGTAAACCCTTTGTTAATTCCTTTTTCTAATTCGTTTTTCTTTGTGTTTTCCACTGGCGTTCGCGACAAAGAACATAATTTCCTACAGGACAAAACATAGATCAACAGTTCTTATTAGATGAAAGTGGGAGGCCCGCAAATACAGACATTTGCACTAGAGATGATAGTCGTTGAAAAAGTAAGATGGTGAGCGCCAAGCGAGGCTTCGCTCTAGTCTACGGGATAAACACGTAGTGCTACTTACCATGGGCCAATATATTCTAACTACGTCATCCCATTTTTGGTTAGTTCTCGATAAATATATTTGGCTTTGGAAATTCAGAAACAAACTTTGTACGAAAGTGTTTAATTTCACAAGGAACTCGATACTATTGGATAGATGATCCAGTAGGCCACACATGACACTGGACATGGTACGCATTACATGTAAAAGAAATGGCATGATATCCAGCGGCTTCGGAACCAGTAACGCAAGGGATTTGGTTCTGAAGTGCTAGTGATGCATGACAATAGCAGTAGCACTGAAGCAAACTGTGGCATATATATGCAATTTTCCAGCTCTTACTTGATGTCACTAAGTCCAATCTAGATGAGATTTTCTTATTCAGAATGGAAAGTTGTAGCCGACATGTTTAGTGTGATGCAAAATGCTATTGGTTGTATTTTCGATCTCAAATGTTGCTGCACAGCTTTTGGTGTTGTTCCGTTGAAGCAGACAAAACACTATCAATATTTAGACAAGTTTTTACGGCTACCAGGCTTTTGCTGCTGCACAAACTACCCAGGACCAGGTTTTCCTAGAAACAAGAGGGAAAATTTATGTACGAGTATCAAGCAGCTCAAGTCATCTACTGTCAATTAACAATGCAAATGCAATGAGCAGTGGTAAAGTAAATTCGGTCTATCTAAATCCTCAGAAATTTGGTACATCTATGCTCATTTGAACAGCGAAAGTGGCCTGTGCATAAACGCATGTGCTCAGTTAAAATTAAGATTAACAAAATGGAAAAGTAGACCGGTGTCAGCAACTACTATAAGACAGTGAGTTACGACTTTGAGATACGACTTTTACTGTATTTATTTGGGTTTCTAGTTTATTTTCAATATGCAAAATCTGGATAAAATTGCACTTGTTACGAGAGATGCCTCCAATGAATTCATTTCCGTTGTTTATGTTTATGTTTCACAATTACAACTATTCTTTCCTCCATTTCAGCTCGTCACTAATTCTATCCTAGGCTCTAAAGCTCTTTACACTCTACCACACTCATTCACTCCGGATTTTCTTACCTGGAGGTGCATCTTCCTCAGTGCTTATATGTCTTTTCTCCTGCCTGTTTTGCCATTGTGGTTGATTGAAGTACGCGGAGATTATACTAGTTAACATGTGTAGTATAATTTAGCGAGTAAACAAGGTTTCTCACTTATTGTGGTATTTGCTGTGCTGGGCGGCTTGATCACAATCAAGTTGCCCAACTTGGTAGACACCACAACAAGTGAAAGAACTTCCTGAACTGCCAGTGTTTCATGTAAGCTTGTATCTTGGTTAAATGTATAAGCTAATGTTTATGCAAATAATAATTTTTCTTGCCACATGCCAGTAACGGTGACGGACTTAGCGAACCTTTTACCTTCTTCGCATGTCCGCACATTCAGCCTACCGTATCTCGTCATGCCTTGTGTTACAAAACATATAAGGTCGTTGAAAGTCTGTTGACTGCACTAAGATCATTCTGTTGCATTCATGTGCCGAGAGCAGCGGAGTTGCTCTGGCTGATATTGGTCGTTTTCAGAAAGCGTTCTGAAAGGTACTGTGTCACAGTGATTGATAGCTGCGAATTTGAGTTGTGTACTGTTATTTTAACTGACCAACTCTGTCTCTTATCGCCCGGAACGATAATTCCATTATCCTTGATTTATCTTTTCGCACTCTAACCACCCTACGGGACATGTCAAGCACCTCCTTTTTTACCCGTCATAAATCATTGTTCATTGTTCACATACAAGCCGGATAAGATTAGTGGTATAGTTCTAATGGATACAGGTGATTACACTTCAAAACTAAACTAGAATCTCCAAGACGGAACAAAGTTTTCTGTAAGCGTGGGCGAGAATGACCAAACCGACAAGGCGGAGAAAAACCTAACAAATTGACTAGAAGATTTACGCATCTGCGGGCTAATACCATCCTGCATATTTGAAAGTGTTATTCCAGTCGGATCAACTATACTGCGAATGTATGAGCTTTCAAAAGTGCATAAAGAACGTGTACCTCTGCGGCCAGTATTGTCCATGACAAATTCAGTGTACTACCCCAAGGCGCAGTAGTTATCAGAAATGTTGTAACCCATAAGAAAACGAATTGCTTGACATAGTGCGCGTGATAATTTTCCATTCATACAGCACATGAAAGATGGGAAACTACAAGAGAAGAAAATTTTATCACTAGATGTAACCACCATTCACTAATGTGCCGCTTCTAGAAAATGTAAAATACTTACACAACTATGTGCATGACGATGATATTCATCTAGATATACCCTTACCAAGCTTGAAGGAAGTACTGTTGTGATGCAATTACATTGTTCAATGCTTTTACAACGGAATCCATTACCATCAAAATGATGGAGTCACAATGAGGTCTCCACTCGGACCAGTGCTGGCGGATAGTCTTCTTGCCAAATCAGAAAATGAATCATTGGGTCCACACATACATCGTTTTGACCTGTACTATCGGTATATGGACGATACCTTTTGTGTGACCAATAAGGATTTAACTGTAGAAGATATCATGATGGAGTTCAATAATGTGCACCCGGCAATCAAGTTCACATACGAATTTGAACGATAGGGCAAGCTCACCTTTTGGATGCACGTCTGAGTAGGCGAACTGATGATTCCTTACTAAGGGGGATCAACAGAAAGAAAATGTGGACCGTTCAATGTACAAACTTCAGTAGTTATGTGCCACATAAATACTAGCGCAAGTTAGTAGCTGTCTCACCTCGAGGGTTCGAAAGATCTGTTCTGAAGATGCTCTAGACGATGAAATGAAACCCATACAGAACAAGCTATTTGAAAATGGTTATCCGGATAATTTTCTACAGCGCAACATGCAGCTCAACATAACATCGGATGTTGAGAAAGTAGTTGAAAATAAAGCTCTCTTCATTTGCCCTGATTTAAAAGACGATACCATTGCGGGGCATTTAACAAAAATACTGAGGCAGTCAATGACGAACACTTTTCTAGCTGCGGAACTGCGGCGTAAATTCGCCACCAAACCGCTTCTTCTTGTGTGTAATAAGGACAGACCGGCGAAGCTGACCAACTCTTACATTATCTATCGATTTGAGTGCACCTGTGGTTCAAAATACATAAATCGAACAGCTTATTATTTGTCACATCACATTAAGGAACATAGTCCTAAACGACTGGCAAACGGAGGTACTGGAGTTTTAGCAAGCGGAATTCTTTCCTACCTATTCTAATCAGGTCACAACGTTAACCTTCCGAACGCATTTACTGTGGTTTACCAGGTCACCTTAAACAGCTCAAAAGGTCTGCATCTACGAATGCTAGCCACGGCAGAAGCTATTGCATTCCGAAGATTCCAACCTCAGCTATACTCACGTAGGAAGTTTGTTCAAGCGCTAAGTCTGGCTTGGTCGAACAGATGTCAACCTAACCGGCACTCCGACACCGGCATCGTCAGTTTGATTACATGACACCAATCGATCTGTGTGTTAGGGTAGGTGCAGGACGGCTACTACCTATCTGCTGCCTAACCATTGTCCTACATCTGGAACAATCACTGTGTATTTACCTTCGTGTTTTAACATTATATAATTTGTACCGGCCCGTAAATGAATCATTGAAAACAATTGTTTGCTTCAGACTGATGTTCTTGGTCAAGTGGATGTTGGCTGTATTCGTGGCCAAGACCGGTCAAATGGTTACTGTACTGCTCGTACGGTGTAGCCCAGTATCTGGAGAGTGGTATGCCACCAACTAACTGCCACAACGGCTAGAGACTCTAGCCAGGTATCATCGAAGGACTTGAGTACGATGACCTTGCTGCACTATATCAACGCATCTGCACACAGATCCCATTTTGTCGCAGATTTTCTGACTAGAGAACACATCTATTTGGTTGTTCACTAACCGTGCAGTCCTGAACTTGCTCCGCGTGAATATTGCGTTTCAAAACCAAAAGCCTCTGACTCGTGGAATTCCCTGTGAGTCTCTAAAAGCTTTAATAGACTCTTTTATTGAGCTTCTGGAATGGCTGTCTGCTTCCTCATGACCTAGATACTCTAAATGGTTTCAGCGCATAGGACTGCGTATGAACGCAGGTGCAGCGTACTTCTTGAAAATCTAATCTATATTTTGTTATAAAAAGCAAAATTTGTGTGTTTCCTAAACGTTATTGAGCTTCCATCTTACATGCGGCTGCTGATGTAACTTCATTGCAATGGATACTGCAAAGAACGAGTGCGAGCAACTTGTAATAATTTTGCATGCAGTGGAGAAATAGAATGACTATTTTTTCCAGTGCTATTTATGTTACCATTGTTCCGAATACGGTGAAACAATACGATATCATAGAACTAAGATTGACCCATTATCGGTGAAATCTTCAATACCAACTGCGAAGTACAATGCAGTTGGACGTCGCATCCCAATATATATTTCGGCTAAAGTTTTCTTTCGCAAAATTCGATGAGCATAATTATTAAAGATAACATCCCCGTTATATTACCAAGTCTAGTGAGTGCAAAATTAAATTTTGTTCTATGCTAATTTAATGGGAGTATGGGTGGATCTTATCGGTTGGTCATAATAGGATTGTATAGCTGACGAGTAACTGGAGTAGAGACAACACTTTCGTTGATAAATTGGTTCAAAAAGCATTAACGTCACTTACAACATAAGGTACATTTAATTATTGTATCAAGACTTAATAATTAATCATTCCAATTACATAATAATGACGTATTTTTGTTACGATGACCAATCGTTTAAGTTTATGCAAGTTTATACCACTTTCGATTTCGAATACATTTAAGGAATCATTACCCTTCTGTATTAGTACCGGGTGATTGTAGCAGCTTGATGTTATTCGCTAATACGGAACTTTTGCTATTCTTTAACTCTTTCTCTTCCACTGTCAGCTGGGTAATTATTGAGGCCACGTTACACATACATTTGCCACTTAAATATATATCAACGTGTTGTGGCAAGATTCAGGGACGTTTATTCGAGCATACTGTTTAAAACACATTATGCCTGATATTAGATAGTTTCCTGCAGGATCAAATTTGGTCCAATTCTGTGTAACGTTTTCCTCAATAATTTTACTATAAATTTCGTTGGAATGCGTCTGCGCATCTAAGGCAGACGTTGCCAGCGTTTCAGCTAAATTGAGATCAAAGGACTGCCAATGGATCTCTGTAAAATTATCCAAAGCACTTTCTTTGCTTGCCTGTCAATATCAGCTCATTTCTTGAAAAAAGGCTAAGTTTACTGCATTCATGCATTTGTAATAAAAAAGAAAGATTACCATTTCCTATGACGGAAGGCTTCTGCAGTTGGCTTGAACAGGCTGGTACCAAAAATGATTACAGCCACCTTCCTAATTATGAAACCTGAGCAAGATATTTCCTCTGAAACACTAACTACGAAATTCAGGAAAAGCAGATGTTGAAGTGAGGTCATCATTAAGTGCTTCCTTATCAAGAATAGTCTAGATATAATTTTCAACCGTTAACTCTTCGGAGGATAATATTTTCATGAAGCATGGAAACCGTTTGCATCTGCAAATGAAGAAAAGTACTGGACTAAAAACTAAAGTATTAATTTGCCTCTATTAAGCAGTTGTTTACCTAATATATTCGCAGGGTCAAGGGCCTATTTAAAAGTCGCTCTAGCTTCTCAGCAATTACATGTCTCTGACTGGTATATTTCGTTGTTTCTGTGACCAAACGATAATGTTTATTCTGATTTTTTTCTCTGCATACCATATTAGTGTGCATTGCTGTAATGTCACCTACTTCATGTGGGTTCGTAAATATCAATTAACATAAAAACGTAACTTGACTGAAAAGCGATTGCAAAAACCATGCTGTAATATATC
This sequence comes from Dicrocoelium dendriticum, assembly GCA_944474145.2. Classification (NCBI taxonomy): domain Eukaryota; kingdom Metazoa; phylum Platyhelminthes; class Trematoda; order Plagiorchiida; family Dicrocoeliidae; genus Dicrocoelium; species Dicrocoelium dendriticum. The sequence continues at coordinate 5,289 of CALYDF020005289.1, read as the reverse complement.
TCTGTAGCCTTTCTCAACACATTTTTGCTTGTTGAACCATATCAGCTTATTCTAAAACACATATATCTGCATTTTAGTTACAATGCTCGACTAAAGCTCAGTACACGCCTAGGGAACTAGGGACCGGTCGAATAATGCTACTTCTTATTTTGCGATATACGAGTGTTAATCAAATTATGGCAAATTTTCACGCCGAAATTTTGTTTTAAGCTCAGTACACCATCTAACGACGGCCTGAATTCCACATAAGCTATGCCTAACCAAACCATTTCATTAAAGTGCACCTTTATTTTTATCTGTGCTTTGAACTAATTCTGAGGAAAAAGGCACATTTTCATGGTTCAAAAGCAATATTTTTAGTCGTCTAGTTTAAATACTCCATTTTACTCGCTCGCAACACGACGTCACACAACCGGTTTCTTCCATTTTTGAACTGATAAACTAGGTGCGCTTCAAAGGAAAGCGAGATCACAATGTTGATTACATGTCGCAAATCAATCACCAGGTGAGTAAACTAAAATACAAGCTTATGGCATTCGCATGTTGTCAAATTTATATGTTCATTTATAGCTCCTCAACCTATGTATACGCAAAGTATAGTTAAACTGGTTGCAACTAGGCTATAATTACTTTTCCCAAACGTAGCATAACGATTGCCACAAAGGGTTTGCTCAAATTGCAATCTCAGCAATCTGGCTATCTCTTCAGCGACAATGTCCGTTACATTGGAGCCACATGTGCACCCACAGAAGCGTTAATCCAAATGCTCTATCCTAACAGCACCCATCCCACAGTAAGTGTCATCTTTCTATTTATTGATAGCTGCCTCCTCCGTGACAGTCTATTCGATAGTAGTTGGTCAAATACCAAATACAGGAGTACTCATGAGTAAAGTCGAAGTTCATGAACGGCGGTCCCACATTTATATCGCTTTAGTTTACAGTTGTAGTAAAACACCCACTGAGGAGGAATGTGACAATATTCACACTTCATGCCTTAAAGCACATGGATGTATGGCATGTGCCTCATCTGGGACAACTTTCTTATTTCTCAATAGCTAATTATTTTATATTCGTCCGGTTTATTAAAAAAGATTAGAGACTACTACAGAGCACAAGATGTCCATGGGACAGGTGCACCTTATCACCCTCAAAATAACCACAGTAAACATTAGCTGCCTTTTAATACTTAAAGCAAAGTTTATTGCACCTGCTTTTTATTCTGGTATTACCTGCCGCATTGTACTTTTAGAATGTTAGACTGCTACTTTGGTCCTAAGCACAACGTATCCCTATAACCTCCTGCAATCGCACTCCATCTTAACAATGTGCTTAGGTGATTTTGCCACACTTCTTTTCTTAATGAATACTTCCCCTATTATGAATGATATCCAAAACATGTGTTCAGTTTCAAACCACAACCTAATGCTGGGATCCTTTAAGCTTCATTTGAGAGCTAAGCTACATTTACAATCCGAATTAGGGTGCTTAGAACTACGAAAGAAGGCTGTATCTTCTTCTATTGGGAACTATATATATATGCCCATATATATGACACTCACGAGCAATCTCATGGAATATGTTGTTGTTTAATTAGTTTAAATATGGCCGCTCTCCACAGCCTATTTTTGCATTTGTTCTGCAGTAATCAGACACCCCCTATGAAGTCGTCAAGTAGACTACTTAATACTAGTGGAACAGTTCCATGTTTTTTTACTCATGTTGTCACTATGAAGCCTAATTGTTATTCCCGTTGTGAATAAAAAGAGTTTGCCGGCTCTAATTACGGAAGGGTTAGCAACCTGACCTCCACAAATGGCTGTATAAAATAGCCCAATGTATTGCCATTTCAAAAGCGCCCAATATATTCAAACAAGCTTAAAAGATGGCGCTGCATGCGAAGTTAATTGCTACGTTTTCCGATGTACGCTTTGACAAAAATAGTGTACGTGTAAGCGCACAATGAGCACATGGTGGTTATAATAGTTTTAAAGTGACTTTAGATGAACCAGGCTGTAAATTAGCTTTGGCACCAGATTCTTTGCTCTTTACTATGCACAGTCCGATGACAGCCACTGCTTTTGACTACGTATTTAGAGCTTTCTATTCCAATATACGCAACGAACATCCCTGCGGCGTTAGTTAAATCATAAATATTTTTAATACCATGGGGTATAAAGTTAAATGCAAGTAATATGCAGCTTTATCGCCACGGTTCTGAACTACGTAAGTAAAGGTTTCAAACAATGGAACAATGAAATAATGGTTTATACGGGTAAAAAGCATTGCTTAATAGGTCATGTAGGATGGAATTTATTGCGAAAATCAATTGCCTTATAAAGTGGAAAGCCTTGTGGTGGAATCGCCTATCCATGACCTTAAGAGAAGTTGCGTGCAAATCGCTCACTTGTCAACTCGTGTTCTTTTAACTGTGGTTCAGCGACATTTTGTCGCTTACCTTTGGATCCATAATTATTCGTCGTGTAATTACGAGTTCTAACTCGTGATATTGTTTCCCGTGTATAAATTTATAAATTCGGGGTAGTGTTTCCCAGATACCCACGCTTAAACAGATGGTTCACATATTTGGTCATATTTTACCATATTTTGTCATATACGTGCTTATTCACCCGCAATCTATCACATTCATAGCAGCCTCACTAGTTTATGGAATCCAGTACCAAACGAAGTTACCTGTCAGAAAATCAACAGCACTAAGTTACTATCAATCCAAGTAAAGATAACAGTCAATAAAATGTGACACACCTAAGCTATAGGTTTTTATTTAACAGTATTGAAGCGTCAGAAGACAATTGTTAGCTACTTCGAAAATACTGTCCTACTAGCTCTTTCGACAAACGGTCAACCACGTCATTGGTCTAGTCATATCGTGGTAGCATCAAGTTGACAATTATTTTCTTCGTTCCAAGCACAGGAACAAATATTACTTCACGATACACGCTGTTTAATTATGTAAGCTTTAACTAGATATGTTTTGTTATCTTAGAACTACTGAACCCCTCTTCGATTCTCATGTCTTTTGAGTAAAACCAGCAGTGAATTTCGAAATCAATGAAACAGCCTGCTAACTGAAGCTCAATCGCTTGAACTGATATCCTCAACGTACACGAGAACATGTTTATTACTGCATTAAATATGCACTCCGCAGATCATGTTCTTGCATTACATCCAGGGTATCGAACATACTTTTTTAAAAACAATATATTCTCCATCAATTTATGTAGTGCGCATAACTATCTTGATTTTACGTATAAACGGTTGATACATAATTGTTTTGTTAATTGGTATAGTGATAGTAGCCATCAAGCTTGCTAAAGCCGCTGGGCTATCAAGATATCTTGCCATTGTTTTCCCTAATAGGTAACTTGATCGGTAAGGCATGTTATAACGTTTGAATATCCGCACTTTATGGGTGTAAAATGCACATTCTTGACTTCGCTGACTTGACATGGGCAATTTGCATCTAATGCCGACTTATTTATAAGAACATTCAGTGTATTATTTAATTTTGAGAATCTTGTAACTTTCCCACAAATTCAGTGAAGGCATACACTGCATTGCAAAGCGCGCTGTCTTAGTCGACATTGCGAAATTTTCACAAACACATCTGTCTGTAAACTGTCATATTTACCTTCTTGGCTGTCTGTTGTGCATTCCATTTCGACTCAACCTCAGCGCCAATAACTGTACAAGCATACGAAATAAATGGTTTTTAACGAAAGAGAATGCAAGCAATTCCTAAAGGATTTCACTTAACGAAATTTTGTAAAACGATCGTTTTTGTTACCGGAACCTGCATCTGAAGCTGACTCGTTTTAAAGGCAATACCAAGCGAAGACACCTGACCGAAGTGTGTTTATGAATGTTTTGCCACCACCAACTTTGCTCGTTACATTAGTTAAATATTTTCCGTTTGTTTGTGTTGCCCTTCGGAAAGCAATTACGAAAACAAAGAATTGCAACACGGGAAAGGTCCTTGTTGTACATCACGCGCTGTTATCACATGGTCACGGTTGTTTTACTGACATCTAGTAGCACGTATTACCTAACTAACAATATCTAAAGAGGAGAAATATGTAGCGAAACCAGTTCTCATATGGCTGAGCTCGAGATGATGTTTACAATTCTAAATTGCAAATTACAAATTACTCTTCGTTCAGCATGGCAAGTTCATGTATGTAGCGCAATCGAATCTTAACGTGTAGTTAGATGCTGAACATGCGCCAGTGCAACTATGCAACGTAGGAGGAATGTAAGATGAAACCACTCACAAGTATTCACGGTTGGATTAGCAGTGTTCTCTTGTCAGGAACCCGGGCGCCACACATTCTGATGATAATGTGCGCCATACTCATATAGCCTATGAATTATAATCGTTGTTCGCCAGTCCTAGCATTTGTCTCAGAAGCAGACGTTGCACCAAACCCGATTATTATATCGTTCATAAAGCGATCACTGAGTTTACTTGCAGGGTTAAGTTACACAAGGTGGATATATCATCTGAATACCGCTTTCCGATGCGCATGCGATGTATGCTGCGGATGTATTCTCCAAAGATTAAGGGGTGAGTTGTCGCAGCTGGCCACCTACTGGCTTGGTGTCGCACGGGGTCTTACATATGCAACGTTTCTGCGACCCATCCGGATTGAACACTTGGCAGACAGTTAAGGTGTGTCCAATCTCGTCGTGCCTGCTTTTGTTGTTTTGAACTTACGTAGATTATTAAAACTATCTAAAGCTTACCGAAGTAGTTTCACAACTGTTCATTAAGCTTTAACTCTCCTTAGACATGCAGAGAAAACTTGACAAGCGCAATGTGTGGTCCAACAGGAGTCACTGCTTGCCAAGGTAGGAGGCAGAGAGTCTTTGTTTGTAAAATCAGTTGAAATAGTACATTTGAACACACGTCTTAAAAACAGACATTAGCAAAACTATGTTCCTGACCACACCAAGTTTCTATGGATCAGTGTTGGCTGTGTCTGAAAGAACATGTATGCTATCCATCTTTTATCAGTGATGCTGAATTCAAAAGACTTCGGAAGTTATATGACGTTATTCGGATGCTTTAGTTTGGCCTCATAATTGAGTGAAGCATCCAATTTAATAAACTTGCCTCAACCTCAAAGGATGTGTTTTGCTGAAAAAGAAAATGACAACCCACATGGGAGTCTGTAGGGCAAAGGTTCTTCTTAAGAGCTATAGCTACACCATGGTTAACTTACTCAACTTTATCAAGTCCTTGGTAAGAACAGATTCGATATTGGGATTG
>CALYDF020005288.1:0-14513 GCA_944474145.2 Dicrocoelium dendriticum | reverse complement strand
ACAATAGTTACCTGTGACTACGTTTGAATGCAGCTTTACATGGCGGAGGCGATACGGGCGATACGCGGGCGGTGGCTCAGTAGCGGTGGTAAATTTGGGAGACAGTAGGCGGCGCATTTCACTTTCGCTGGTAAAGAAATTTTATCACCGAAAACAATCATTGCCTGTAAATACGTATGAACGAAGCTTCCCAGGGCAAGGCGATACGTCGGATGTGGCTCAGTGACGGTGGTAAGTTGCAACGCGGTGCTCCGCGCACAACAACGCGTCCCTGAACACCGCAGACATCATGGAAAACGAACCGCACCTGCGAGCAGGTATGCAGAGTGCGTGAGCTGGCGGAGGCCGTACCTGAGGGGCGGCTGAGTGCCGATGTTACGTCGGAAAGCTATGTGTGCCGCACATAACAGACGCTCCGAACGGGAAGCAAGGTTTCAAATTGAAAACCGACACTTGCGACCATGTAAAAGGAGATTTGACATGGAAAATGCATGACCTGAGAGGAGGCTCACTGGCTTGGTGCAGTATCACGGAAATTCTGGAGGAACGTCGCCGTACTTCTGAGAGAACCGTCAAGCCGGATAAGCAACGTTACCTACCGATACCTATCGTGCAATTATCAGACGCCATCCGAGGTACATTGGAACACCTTCACTGGCAGGGAGTTTCGCTGTGGAAATGACAGCCCAGTGATATGGAGCCTAAATCATGGTTCATTAAGGGAATGGGAAAATTCCCGGCGCATAATGGTGCGGTGGCGCTGCGGCTCTCTCGACACCTTGTTTAATTCTAATTCACACGTATTCTCATCAACGGGAAACTTACATCCTGTCTGCAATAACAAAAATGGGCGTAATTGAACGGCGCTCAAATGACGCATATCTGCAGCGCGTGCCATGATACGCCAATTACGTAGGTTGCACAAACACTACGAGGAGCAAGAGAAGTAAACGAATTCCTCGTCACCGGCATTGCACACGCAGGACGCTTGGTACAACTGAGAGCACACATCACACATGACCTACTGCACCGCTTCCCTGCCAACTTGCACATCATCCTCCTGCTGACATACTCCGCAGAGGTCCTCTGAACCGACTCCCTGAGTATCCTGTTTCCGTTTAACGGGAACCCTGTAGGAGGAGGATGTCCTGGTGTGAAGCTTCCGGAAGTCTGTGCTCCTTAGCGCACTCTTACTGGGGCTCACCTCCATCACTCGGCAATTAAAGGGCGATTTACTTCTCTTTGTTCCAGTTGCCGATGTGGATGGAACCGGTGTTTCCCTTGTAATTACAGGGCCGACATCATTCACCTCCGTTGCATGCACGGTGTGCGGCACATAGCCTCCCAACGTCGTCGCTATTGCGACCACTGTGCCATCATGCGACCTTCCCTGAGTCGGTAAGCCACGTCACATCCGGACGTCCGCCTCCGTATCCAGCAGAAGGGGAACAGGGCACTTCGACGTTCGACCCCACAACTGGAAACTGGCCTCCTTGGACATCAACAACTCTACCATTTTCAGGAACGTCAACGCCGAGGAAAAGTTCTTTGATCCGTAGAAGCACAGTTGCGTGCAGATGTCTGCCAAAACCTCCTGTGTCTTGCGAAGTTTTATGGTACGGCTGACAACCGCATCCCTATCCGCTACCTGACGATCTAGAATGTGCACATCAACATCTCCCGGAACACAGTCTGAGGTGCCTGTGGGAGGCTGCCGGGGTGCGATCCACCGACATTCATGCAGTATGTCCTCCGCGGAATGTTCGTGAAGAGCCGCCACATAACCTAGGTTCGCACGCGGGAGCCGCCACCGACGACTAAACTCGCAATCACGTTCACTGCCGCGTGTTATATATACCCAACGCACTTTAGAACGAGAACACGTAACTAACCAATAGGGGCCAGCAGACCTACAACTCAGAACGGTGGATGCACGAAAATGGGCTAAGAAGACATTCCCTGCAAAATCGCTCAGCTGTGCAAAAACGCAAGCCACTGAGGACACCTCCGATGGAACAGAAACTACACTTTTGCACCGCCTAGATAATTTGCTACTTCTTTCATGCACGATACTGCTTACCCTATCATCCGCACAGGTGAACTGAGTGAGCAAGGATGACCTCTCGGACAAATACGCCTTAAGATGCTTGTTCTCATTCTCCACCGTTTGTTGTGTGGCATCCAAAAAGCACGGCATCTCTTTGTCTGTGAGCTGCCCAAGTGTCTGCGTGTTGGAGCCATGTTGCGCACAAATAACGGTAGCATTCCGGATTCACACGTCGCACCGCGTTCAATAATCTTTCAAATACGGACGCATCACGAGTATATATCAGGTTATGAAGCCACGCGCGTATTTGGATTCGGCGCGCGTCAGAGATCCCACTTATGTGACCACAACGTCTAGCCATGTCCACTTTAACATGGTACCGGCAAAACACGACCTTCTCGTTGGGATAAAAACGTCGAAACGCCCGCAACTGAGCAGCTCATTTATCCATCACCACCGTGCGGCAACGTATGCTGCTAGGCTCCATCTCTCGCATCGCCTCCACAGCTTGCACATAGCTATAGGACGTCGCATCAGGTAATAGAGCGTAGAAGAAGGATATCCCTAGACCAGTGATGTCCACGAACGTGCAATGCCATAAAATTTACGCGCCATAATTTAACCCGTGCGTCGCATCGCACAATAAAACCTCCTCATAACGCTTCACCATGCTACGGACTACAGATGGAGAGAAAAATACGTAACGAATCTGGCTACCCTCCGACACCAATCAGCAAACACCGTGACCTTCCAACATCTTTGCCACCTCACACATTTCACGTGAGGCTCTATTTCGATGGCGAATGCGCAAATTACTCAGCTCCATACGAGTTACAGTTTTGGCATATTGATAGGCGAAGCGTCTCAAATCCGGCGTGCTATGAAAACTGTCCGTCAAACGCAGAACCCCCTTCTCCTGTCGCGGTGACAGCGGACGGTTGCGTGCGTACAGCCACGGATTACCCAAGCGAAGCTCATAACTATGGATCATGCAGTAACTTCCCACGACATATTTACCCTCCTTCAAAACCACCGAGGAACGCGCCTTGTATTTGTACGATTTGTACCTATATCCGTTAGTTCCCGTGTTGCCTAAATATTAACTCACCGCTTGCCACGTGATCTGAAACTTGACAATGCGCGCAACGGTGCGGAATATAACCGTAGCCGTCCGCATCCCGCAACTGCTTCCGCCTTCCATGCTGGTAGGCCGCAGCAGACGTGGAGGAAAATCGGGAAAAACGATTCGCCGTTTCAATCTGATAACGTCAGAATTGCTCCTCAATATCTTCAACGCTTTCATACATCCAAATGACCAAAGACCTGAACAGCTCATCCACAGCCCTAGCGGTAGCAGAAAAACAAGTATGGCCACCGAAATAATAAAACAAACATCATACATATGCACCCTTACCGGTAAACAAGTCTATGTTCTCATAATTCATACACAATCCCATTCCCTCCACTCCTTCCAGCTATTTCCAGCTACTTGCACATTCATCCTCCTTGGCAACGTCGCTAGGTAACCTCGTTGCTATGTACCATTTGTACCACGGAACGTCCTAAAGCAACACAATTTTCTCATAGTGCAATCAAACGGCCCCATGCCTCGAGGTACGACTGAACTGGGGATCTAGGAAATTATGGTGCAATGGTGCAACATAAAGGTGGAATGTTATCTTTCGGCAGGTCTAGAAACTCATAAAGCATCTATGTGAGATATATTATATTAACTAAAACGTTTCGTACTTTTCGTAAAAATAAAAGTGGAATACAAAAGAGGTGCACTAATTTCAGGTTGAAAATGAAAAAGTGATGATTGCAATGGAAGAAAACCGTATGTCGGTTTATTGGTGCACGGTAACAAAAAGTTATGGATGGCAAGTACGTGTTCGATTGTGCACTTCTGCGCTTATTCTTATGTGTATGTGCCATTAGCCGAGGTAATGTTAAAGGGAATCGAAATAGTTTGCTATATATTGCGTAAAAGACTGCACGAACTTACGGATGCGCGAACCTATGAGTGTATTCGGAGGTTAGGAAGTGGTCGATGGCCCACTTCCCGTAAAACCTAGCCATGGGAGACAACTGGCTTACGGGTTACAAGCTAACAGCTCGATTGGCGTAGAGCAGGAGTGCCACGTATTGTCTCTGACGGTGGGAGGTCACCTAAGGCTGTTCAATGATTTGCTACTGCCCGCCTCAAGCTACGCCGCCCCTGATCAAATTGGTGCAAACCCGCCAAAAACCCACCTGCGTCTGGCCGTGGTCGCAGATGCGTATCCTACTACGGTCGCAAAACATATATAAAATGTTCCAGAACTTCAAAGGCTGCGTGTGACGTACCTCAAGCAGATCCCTATCTGTCTCTGCAATCACATTCCCGAGCTGGATCTGCTCCCCACTGCCTTGTGGGTCAGGCTATTGAGCCAAACGCTGCGGGTGGAGTCGCTCAAGCAAACCTTTGAAACACAACGACCACCTCGCGTGCGATTGCCCACCAATGCAATCGTATGCCTGCGCGCAAAGCACTCAGCATCAGGTGCTGGAACGTGCGCACACTACTAGACCGGAACTACAGCGAGCGCCCGGAGCGACGCACTGCACTGGTCGCGATGGAGCTGGTGCGCTACAACATCGATATTGCGGCGCTCAGTGAAACTCGGCTCGCTGAACAAGGTGGGTTGCATGAAGCAGGTGCTGGCTACACATTCTATTAAGTAGGGAACGCCGCCTCAGCACCACGTGATCATGGGGTTGCATTTGCAATATCCGATCGCCTGAATGGCCAGCTGGTGGGTGAACCAACGGGCATCAGCGCGCGACTGATGACTGTACGCCTACGGCTTGGAAGAGGTCAGTTTGCTACTTTCATAAGCACGTAAGGTCGGATTATGTGTTATCTTGATGACACGCGTGATCAGTTCTACACTGACCTATCCTCCGTAATACGGTCTGGGCCGAGGAGCGTCCGACTATTTCTGTTGGGTAATTTCAACGCGCGCGTTGGGCGTGATGCATCTATGTGGACAGATGTTATCGGCTCGCATGGCATTGGTTAGGTGAATGCGAATGGTGACATGCTGCTCTCACTGTGGGCCACTCCCGGCCTGACGATCACGAACACTCGGTTTGCATTGAGTGCGAGTGTTATAGCGACTTGGACGCACACACGGAGTGGTCACGCTCACCTGCTCGACTATGTCATCGTACGTCACCGTGATATGCGTGAAGTGCGCATGACACGTGTACTGCGTGGAGCTGAGTGTGGCACTGATCACAAGTTGGCGCGGACCAAACTGTACATATATTTTCGTAAATCTGTGTATTGCACTCCCGCCATGAATCGGCGTAAATTTAACATTCTCTCCCTCGGTACTGTGGCGAAACGTACTGAGCTGGAGAAGGCGATGGCTGCACGCCTGTGTAATGTAGACTGCATAGCCACAGTGGGCGATCTGTGGCACCACATTTGCGATGAGGTGACAGCTGCTGCGGAGGAGACCATCGGGCGCGCAAACTGCAAGCGGCCTGACTGGTTTGATGACAACAATGCGATGATTGGTGCGTTGGTTTGTGAGAGGAATGCAGCATTTGCTGCACATGTGGCAGACCCCAGTGACTTGGGAAAGAGTAGTAAGTTTCGCAAACTTCGACGGCGACTGACCCGAGAGGTACGTCGCATTTAAAATATATGTTGGACGGGGAAGGCGAAGCAGATGCAATGCTATGCCGAACGCCGCCAACGAAAGGAATTCTTTGAATCCTTGAAGGCGGTGTATAGACCGAGATTGGAGCCGCTGTGGACACTGATCGATGATAGTTTAGGCGCTACCTGCACCCAGACTGCAAAAATAATGCAGATCTGGCGGAAACGCCTCGACTGTCTCTTGAACAACCGTTCAGAGAACGACTGGCCTACATTAGCGGCTTCAAGCAGCAAGATATGAAGGCGGATCTGGCGGATACGCCGACACTGGATAAGACGCAGAGAGCACTTGCTCAGCTGCAAAACAGCAAGTGTGTCGGAGCCGACGGAACCCGCCTGAATCATTGAAACACGGCGGACCCGCGTTGTTGACTGCGCTGCACCACTTGGTGCAACGTGTATGGCTTGAGGTGGTGGTGCTTCCTGAGCTGAAGGATGCCCTTGTGCTACCGCTGTACAAGGGCAAATGTAGCAAGCAATGTTGCACGAATTATCGTGGCATCAACTCGCTGAGTTGTGTGGGCAAGGTGATTGCCCAAATTTTGTTCACCCGTTTCGTCAGTCAGGTTGTGGAACCTAACGTGGCGGAGGAGCAGAGTGGACTCCGTTCGGGTCGCAGCACTATATATATGGTGTTTGCGGCACGTCAGATGCAAGAGAAGTGCAGAGAACGACACCAGCCATTGTACTCGCATTTTGTTGATTTCACCAAAGCATTTGATACGGTGAACCGCGAGACACTGTGGCTGGTGTTGGTTATGTTTGGTTGTCCGCGTAAGTCTGCAAGTTAATTTGAATGTCTGCACAGTGGTATGCGAGCGAGGGTGCAGCTGCGTGGAGAGACCTCGGATGACTTTGCACTTGTCACTGGTGTGAAGCAAGAATTTGTCTTAGCTCCTGCCCTGTTATATATATATTTTCATGCAATGATTTCTTGTGCTTTTGATGTGGCTTGTGTTTACGGTGTTCGTGTGGAGCACCGTATTGATGGTGGGTTGCTGCACACCGGCGGTTTCGGTGCGAGCACTCTAGTCTGTGAGGCAACTATCCGTATGTTGCTGTTTGCTGACGACTATGCGTTGTTCTCACATAGTGCGGATGAGTTGCAGCACATGACTAGTGCTCTGGCTTCCACAGCGGCCAAATTCGGGCTCATCATCAACACAAGCAAAACTGTCTGTCTCTTTCAGCCTTCACCGGAGGTGCAATCTTCAATATCGCCGCGAATCAGCATTGGTGCTGAAGTATTGGAAACCACCTCCCGCTTCAGCTACCTTGGGAGTCTGATGTCGACTGACCAGCAACTACACGCTGAGTTGAGTTATCGCGTGTCGAAGGCAGCGGCAACATTCGTGAAGCTTGAGTACCGAGTGTGGAACAACCATTAGCTTACCATTGTCGCGAAGCTGATGGTGTACAAATCCATGGTGCTGTCCGTTGTTCTATACGGCAGTGAAACATGGACGATGTACAGGCGGGATATGCGATATCTCGAGCGGTTCCATCAGCAGTGTCTGCGACGAATTTTGCGAATCGGCTGGGGCGACAGAGTTGCAGACACGGAATTGTTGCGCCGAAGTGGGATGTATGCAGAAAGCTGCATACTTTTACTGAGACACCTAAGATGGTTCGCTCATGTGTAGCGCATTGATTCGACTCGGATACCAAAACAACTCTTATACGGTCAGCTGAGTATTGGGAAGCGGCACGTGAAGAATCCAAAATTAGGTTACCAGGACATGATTAAAGTGAGCCTCACACGTTCTAACCTTGATTGCAGGTCATGGGAATCGAAAGCGGTTGATCGGCGCGTATGGCGCGACTTCATCACGAAGGTAGTTTCTGCGGTGCGGGAGAAAGCCCTCATGCATGCAGGAAGAAGCGGCAAGGGCAGAAGCGGCAAACACCGATGGATTGCAGTTAATCGACATCGAGTGCATGGTGCTCTAGCACATGCGGTCGCGATTGCCTGAGTCAGGCAGGCCTAGTACGCCTTAAGCGTGGCCACTCGGGACAACTACCGAAGCGTAGATGGGTTCTGCAGAGAACATAGGCAGGACCGGCGCAGCGTTTGTAGGTACGCTGCATTCGATTTACTAACCGCGTGCTTGCATGCTAAGTCTCTTTGTTTCAGGTGGTGGGCTTTCAATTTTGCCTTAATGCTTATCTTTCCCATTTAAATGCCTAGTTATACTCTCTTCTATACACTTGCACACGTCGCTTAAGCCACTTGTAGTTATTTCGATAACATTTTCGTGTTTGTAGCATTTCCGTAAAATAAACCTCCTGACATCGTGAACTTACCTCGTATTCTTTTGTAAACTTATTCTTTTGTAAACTTATTCTTTTTTAAGCAACGTATTTATGTCACCGTTTGCTTGCGTTCTATGTCTGTTTATTTCAGGTAGTGGGTTTTCAGTTTTGTCCCGATGCTTTGCTTTCTCGTATAAATATCTACCCGTACTTTCTTCTATAAACTTGCACACGTCACTTAAGCCAATTCTAGTCCTTTCCGAAAACATTTTGGGGTTCGTACGTTTCCGCAAAGTTTGCTTTCTGTCCTCGTGAAATTATCTCGCATTCTTCTGTAAACAACTTACTTCAGATGCTAATTACTTTAAGATGTATGTCACCCTTTCCTAGTGAGCCATGAGCGAGGCCACTCGTGACCACTACAGAAGCGACGACGGGTCCTGCAGAGAAGGTAGACAGCACCGGCGCAGCGTATGTAGGCACGCTGCATTCGATTTACTAACCGCGTGCTTGCATGCTAAGTCTCTTTATTTCAGGTGGTGGGTTTTCAATTTTGCATAAATGTTTTTCTTTCTCAAATAAATGTCTATTATTACTCTATTCCATTAACTTGCGCACATTGCTTAACCAATTGTATTCTATTTCCATAACCTTTTTGTGTTCGTGGCATTTCCGTAAAATATACTTTCTGACCTCGCGAACTTATCTAGGATTCGTTTGTAAACAACTTATTTTATATGCTCATTAAATTAAGGTTCACGTCACCGGTTGCTTATGCGTTAATCGCGTTATTTTCTTTTCTCTCTCTCTCAAGTGATTGGCTGTTGGTTGATATCCCGGGTGTGGCTGCGCTTGATGTGCATGTTGACAGGGTGCCTACCTGTCTATTACGCACTACCTCGTACATACTGGCTCCAGGAGACAGCTGGTCGTTGGTGGAGGGGACGGGTGCACGGTTCTGGTGGCCGTGTTAGGCTCAAAGTGTGGTTCCATGCGCTCCGTATAGAGCGGACTACGGTCCAGCCACCGCCCTGTGTGTGGTTGATTCCCCAAATACAGCGTGCTTGTGTTTGCCTGTGAAGGAGCGTGGGCCGGCTCCGTTGATGAAACGTGGTTACCATCCGCATATCTCCCGGTCTTATTCCTTCGGGTTTACACTGGATATGGGGTATGTTGTTGTAGCTGTGTGTGGTGCAGCGCAAGCCACCCGTGGTCCCTCTGTAGGCGCAGGCTTCCTGTGGCTTGCCACAGTGACAGGCAAATCCGAAACCGAATGCCGCCAACCATTCGTATGAAATGAAAGACCGTATGGACAAGTGTAATGTTATATATAAATATGATTGCAAACGTAACATAGATGTTAATGCATTAGCACATGTGTTAAAAGTACATACGTTAAAGTTTATTTATTGAAATGTACATCTAAGTATACTTTGCAACATTCTAGTTGATAATGAATTGTAATGTACTCGAGAAACACTTGCTACTGATTATACAGATGAACAGGTCCATGTGAGTTTACATGTTGAAATATAGTAATTAGCGTAGTGGGAATGCGCGTTTCATAGATAACATTACCCAAGTAGCTTAATAAATAGTAACTTAAAGTTTTAGGGTACGTAAATGTATGACTTGTATGAAGCACATACAATGACATTATGATAAACGAGCAATTTAGAGAAGTTATGAACAGGGATAGGACTAAATTTTTATGTATGGCACTCATATACGCATGAGTACGTATTACTGTTTATTCCTTCAAACGTGATGGTTGCATATTATGGTCATGTTAATGTGTCATTTTACCACATAAATATGGATACTTTACCGGACCCATGGATGGCGTTCGTTGCCTTTATGCACGGAAAGAGAGTATAGGTACGGTGACCGTAACGTCATCATCAACTATGAAACTGTGACGCATTGGATGTTTTCACCATGGGAATTTCAAGCTGCGTTATAAGGGTGTCCATGCCCCGATAGGGAGAAGATATTATTAACGGGGATAAAACGTATGTCATTTGGCTGCACGACCTTCTATGAGTGGTTGTCAATTACAACAAATACGTCCGAGGAAATATGCGACAATATTACCAATCGAAAAACAAAATGCGTACATGAAACATTGTGTTTTAAATAAAACAAATCAAAGGTATTCGACGCAGTGCATAAGTAGTTATTAATGGTAGTGATTCCGGGACATGAATGTTTAGTTGAGGTTTGCATATGAATAAGCGGTTGATTTCTGCATTGAATCGGCGGGACTTCTGTTAGCCGTTAAACTGGACAACGGGGTGGAAATGCCTGGGATCACAGTTCTACAGCAGCAGATGGCATGCGGCGGTACTGTGCTCATGGAAACTCACGTGCGTTGCACGAGTTTTTTGAAAATGCAGTTTTATCCATTTGTCACGGCGCTGCGCACAGCTTGGCGGACAAGCGGTAGGTGCAATGCATATACACATCGGTTTTGTTTATTCACGTTCATTAGTTTGCACAGCTACCATGTATTACCCGACGTGGTAGTTGTCTTGCATTAAGGTTAATTGCTAACGCAAAAACGATACAGGGTAACATTCCATGTGATAGGCAGCGGTGGATATAAATGGTTCCGGACATAAGGAAAGCAAAAGCAATAAAGGTGACGGACGTTTGGACCATTTAGAAATATTCACCACTAGGTGAACACCACCAAAGGTGAACACTGAGAAATAGTTTCGCAAGCCTCATAAGATGCCACGGTGACAGTTCAAAATCGAGTTACACCAAAAATTGGATAAAAGAACACGTATCGCAGTACAAATATGTAATATTGTTAAAAACATAGGTTACATGAAAGCATCCTGTGTGTAAAATACGCTGTGAGGAAACTACGCATGGATTTCTGCCATACTCCGCAAGCGACGGGACGGTCAGCGCAGTCCTGCATAAGAAGGGAATATGCGCCCGTTCTAAAAGCCACATGATACAACTTAATACACTAACCTTACGTGCTAAGGAGTAGTTAGGCTGTGGCACATGTGAAGTAGAGGCAGCCCCTTAGTGGCTGATCGCTGAGGTAGGCTCCACGGATAGACACGGGTTCTGAAAGCGAAAAGTGAACAAGCAATGCGCTTACCAGGTGCAACGGAGTATATAGGCGACAGCATATGTTACATGTAGGAAAACTAGTAGTAACAGATCACTCACTACGGATAGACAGGGGTTGTGCGAGCGAAACTTGAACAAGCAATGCACTTACCAGGGGTGCAACGGAGTATATAGGCGGCAGCACACGTTACATGCCGGAAGTCGGTAGCGGCGCATCACTCAAGTAAGCAGCACGGAGAGAGAGGTGTTCTAAAATCCACCTATCAGTAGCCCATACCCTTACGGGATGTGCAACGGACTGGACAGAAGCGGCATATGTTATGTGGTGGCGGACCAGTAGTTGAGCACCAACCACTTAGGAACCACGGATGGACAGGAGCTCTAAAAGCCGTATTAGGACACACAATACACTTACCGTGGGTGAAAGGAAGTACATAGGGGGAAGCCGTGACGTAAATGTTGACCAGCAGTGGCGGCTCAATCATCCAAGCAACACGGACACACAGGAGTTGAAAAACCAATTGTTTACAACCAATAAACTTACTGGAGGTTCAACGGAGTATCCATATAGCCGGAAAGGTTTCGTGAAGGAATACCATTAATGGCGCATCTGTCACCAATACAACGGTTTCCTAAACGCCGATAATGAAGAGCCAATGCGCTTTAAGGAGTTGTAACGGAGTACAGTGGCCGCGAATACTACGTGGGGGCCAAAAAGTAGCGACGCATCACCCGTATACAGAGCATGGATACACAGCAGCCCTAAAAGCCACTCATTAACAGCGGACATACTTACCGGACGTGCAACGGACTTGATAGCAGCTGCAAAGGTGACGTGGAGGCTGACCAGTATTGCCGGCTTAACCATATAGACAGCGGGGATGGATGCGTGTTCTAAAGGCCACCTGTTAACAGCGGATGGACGTACCGGACGTGCAACGGACTAAATAGCGGCGACAAGGTTGACGTGTAGGCTGACCAGTAATGGCAGTTTACCCATATAGGCAACATGGATACACAGCGGTTCTAAACGCCACCTATTAATAGCGGGCATACTTACCGGAGGTGCAGTGTAATTGATAGCGGCGGCAAATGTGACGTAATGGCTGACCATCATTGACGGATTAACCATGTAGGTAGCACAGATGTACGGCTTCTCTAAAAGCCGGTTGTTAACAGCGGATAGACCTACTGGAGGTGCAACGGGATTGATAGCGGCAGCACGCCTAAACAATTAATATTCACTGTGCATGCATACGCTTCCCTTCTGTAGTTGATGACTTGCATGAGAGCTTTCCATTTGTTTCGGGCATGCCAGCACGCCCACCCTGGATGATGTTTAACTTGGTGCCATTCTTTATTATATCTCGCTGTGATCCATTGTGCTATGTTATGTGCTGCCTTTTTGCACCTTCAGAGTCAAAGATACCAGGTTGGTCAATGTTATAGGCAAGAGAAAGTCATCCTCCTGGTCCTGCGGCACTACTTGTAGCCGAACGCAAAAAGCCGGTGCCTACCGGTCAGGTTTTTTGACACAAATGCTTTGGTTGAGAACCCTAACGGTTCACCTGTGTAAGCCCGGGCAAACGGACAGTATCCTGCTTACGCGATGCAGTGAACCTTCCTCAAGCAGTTTACTGATGCTGTAGCCACCGCACAGTGTAATCAACGGTGCTCGGTCTGCTGCATCATGCTGGATGCATAGGGGTTTGGATTCTACTGCTCAAGCCTTCCCACCTTATTATACCCATTTTATACACTCCAAATCGTCCCGTTCCAGCTTCACTTTTATCCACACTGTTTTTAAACTTAGAATTATGGCCCTCCCGCACATTGCTTAAATACTAGCTTCGCTTCTATTTTAAACTCACATGTGAACAGGGAGCGTCGTCCCTGATACGGTTAACCAGGACTCCTGTCGACAATTGAACGAGGTACTTCACCACCAAAGTAGCTGAGGCACTGTAGTGCCCGCTGGGGATCTGAACGCTAAAGTTAGAAAGTTATCCACTGATGAACTACACCTTGGCTGCCAACATGGTGCAGGTACCCGTAATAATAACGGTACGTGCTTAGTTTGTTTGTGTGAAAATAGTGGATTATTTCTTGTCTGCACTATTTTCCGACAGCGAAACCGGCGGAGGGCGCATTGGCGGCAGTGTTTCAGGACATGGTGGGTTTTTGCCTGGCAAGCGTTCTCCCTATAAAAATCCACCAATGTCCGTTTAACAACACTGCAACGTGGCGAATGTGACTTGCCACCGAATAAAGTCATAGCCCATAACTTCACGCTTGCAGGTCATCTATCGACATCATTCTAGATAGGTTCGTTACACCGTAAGTTCTACATCTGTGTATAAGGTCGTCTCCTCTTTTTACGAATTCACGCATATACTGTCGTCCTTTTACTTCTAGATATCACCGTTGCCCTTTGCGTAATGCACAAACTCACTGTATTGTCATATCTCTCTCGAGCGTGCTCTTCAATTCTCTTCCAATAGATCATTCAGGATTCTCATTCAATTATTAGCCGAGGTACTACCGCAATATCTCGCTGACCGATTATGTCCTAACAAACGGGTCCTAATTCCACGACAGCCAAATTATTGTTTCACATCTTCATTATTGTAAGCTCTAATCATGGACACATGAACAATTTACTACTGTCACTTACAGTTGCCACAAAATGTCAGTACTGTTGTACATACCTGCTCATGCCTCAATGGGCGTGCCTCGCATGGTCGAGCATAAAATATTTATTTATTTATTCTAACCACCTATGGACGCAAAACCATCACATTGCGATAACCTTACAATAGAGAGGCTGTGTCCAAAAATGTCGCTGGATTTGGAGTACATGTGTAGACACGGATGATGCAATTGTGCGTGCACACCTGCGGAAGCGTTTAGTGGACGTTTAAGAGGACATCAGGTAACTGGGGAAGCCAGCTAGTCTGTATACTGTGACCGCAAAGACCAGTGGTCTGTCCCTCTAGAACCACCCTTCATTTCAAGTCCAACGTGAAATCCCACGGTTGACGTTAAATAACACCGCGGGATGCCATGATCTTACTTCAACACTCGTGAAATTCGGGGGACCTGCCCTTGTGGATGTTTTATAATAATTATTAGTGAAATCGTTGGAGCAGGCAACTGTATCAACAACTGGATCCGCTCCTTAGTAATCTCAATTTTTAAGGGAGGCTGACGAGCAGAATGCGCAAATCATAAAGAATTCCGTGTGATCTCCATCGCCTCCAAATTGCTTGTCTCTGCCATCCTTCACAGACTGACTAGCACTCGTGAAAGCCATATTTGTGAAGAAGCCGTGTTTCGTACACGTAATCGCTGTATTGACCACATATTCACTGCGTCATTTGTGGAAGCAACTTGACATACATTGCCGATGGGCAG
>CALYDF020005287.1:0-14520 GCA_944474145.2 Dicrocoelium dendriticum | reverse complement strand
TGGACGGGAGATGATGGGGGATATGAAAATGAAAAAAGAAACTGAAAAGAGAGAAGAAGAATGTAGAATGAAGAGAAAGGCGAGAAATAGGGAGGAAAATAGAAAGAATGAAAAAGGGCCGAACAAGAAAAGTTAGCGCGAACCGGTTAGAAAAAGTAGAAGAAGAAAAAGGAAGACGAAGGTGGAAAACGCGGGAGAAGACTTTTGAAAATTCTGGGGGAACCGAAAAGCCCGAATGACGATGAAAGGATTGTACGAGGAAAAAAGGATCTGGACGGCGGGGATCCGAAAAGAGCGAAAGGAGAAAGAAAAAATGACGGCCGGAAAAAAAGGAGGAAAAAGGAAGAGAAAATGGCGAAGGGGACGGAGGAAGAGAACGCGAAAGGAGGAAAACTGAAATGAAAAGGGGAAGGAAAAGGAAAGCACGGAAAAACCGTGAGGGAAAGGGGAAAAAAAAAGGGGGGTGAACGGAAAGGAAATGGGACACGATACTGCAAGTCTCGGACGGCCGAAAAGAAACGACGTCTCGTTGAACGAAGAGGCAAAAAGGTCTCGAAAAGTGAAAATGGAAGAGAGATGAGAGGTATTAGACGTCGAATGTGGAAGGCTTGGGGGTAGAAACAAGAGATGAAACAGAAGCACCCTGAAAGGAGAAACTTCGAAAAAGAAAAAGGCGACAATTGGGGTTATTTGACCAGAAACACCGAAGAGCTTTGATGGTGAAAGAATTCGGGTGGAGGAATGAATTAGAAAATGCAGAAAATCGATGGGTGAAGAAGAAAAGATTTGGGAGCCGTGAAAATCGAGGAGGTTCGAAGGAGGGGGCATGTTTTATAGAGTGGGACCACAAACAAGGAGTAGGTGATATCTGCCCCCCCCCCCCCCCCCCCCCCCACCCCAGCTCGCGCTGCGCCGCGCGTCGGACCATGCGGACTTCTTCGGTTGGTCGTGCGTTTACTTCGAATAGCAGATATGCTGAGTTCTAGACGGGAGGTTCTATCGTTGATCAAATCAAGCGTAGTGCTATGGGATGAGGCGGCTATAGTGGAGCCAGCTTCGTGATTAGGAATATACTTAAATAAGCCTCCGTGCGTTTTGTCCGCAGCCTCTGTGAGCTTTTCCAGCTTCATATCTTCGCTAAGGACTGATGCAATCGCTGTGATGTTTGCCGGAAGACATTTCGTCCTAAGTTAGTGAAGTATGGAGTCGTCGAGTTTCGACGAACCAACTAAGAAACGCATGTGTCTAAGAAGCTGAGATGGGGTGCGATTGCCAAGCTCGACGCCGGAAAGTACCTGCTGCAGACGAGCCTCATCAGACGCAGTGGTGTGTCTAAGCATAGCTGATTTGAGTTTATCATACGGCACTTCTATAGGCATAGGATCAAGGATAGCAACGACTTCAAAGGAAATGGAGACATATAAGGGCGAGACAACGTAGGAGAACATGGAAGGTGGTGAAGTGGTCTTTTGGCATCCGAAAGTAGTTTCTACCTGAAAGAACCAGACACGTTTATTAGAAATGTCAAAGGTAGGAAGCGAGAGTTACACGGAATTCTCCGTAAAACGCATGTGGTCTGGTCAAACATGAATAAGAAAAATACGTGTTCACAAAAACTATGGCGAGGTCACCAATTTATGTAGTGGTCGGAAAAATACTAGAAAGGTTTCAAGCTCTTAATAAAGGCACAACGTTGGAGAGTCAATTCACAGTCTAATCACAGTTAAGTTTGAGTCTTAGGTTGCGCTATACCTGTGGTACACGTAAAGCACAATTGGAATAGACGTTCGATAGTAATTCCGAGACTACTATCCGGTTTGCAAGCAGACTGGACGGCACCGTACGCACGCAGAAGCACCACAGCCCGAAATCAACATGACGGAAGGCGGGACAAGAAGAAGTATGTATTGTAAGTATTAATTCAAACAAACTGCCCAAAATATGTCATGCTACAATTGATGACAGGAAAGACAAAATGCAAAAGATGAATACCCACTACAGCAGACAGCAGACGACAGCACTATGCAATATGGCATCACTATTAGCCACAAAGGCATAGTTCATCGGATGCAAGCCAGTTAAGTCGTCGTAGAACAAAGGGCAACACATATCGCATTGCATTCCCCACAAGCTATCTCGTAACCACTTGGAAACACTTCGCTATATATAAATAACGAGTCATCAGATGGAAAAGAAGGCCGTTTCGACATCGATCGATAACCGCCTAAGCAAAACGGTGTCAGGAAATAAACACAAAAATCCACAGAGCTATGAACCCTTTTTTGTGACCAGCTGTGCAATCAACGTGAGGGCCAGTCGGAAAGATCAGGTGTAAGGCGTAAGTATTGTATTAGACACACTAAGACGTAGAATTCGTCACGAACCAGCCGTGCACACCAAGAATGTGACAACAACTTCTTTGCGAGAGAACAGGGGCACAAAGTCCAGGCAACTGAATTCCCGTACATGTTCCACTGCAACAGGCAAAGCAAAAGTAGAAAGGTAAATGCGGCATAGTTAAAAGGGTAACGCAATCACGCTGCGATAAGTAGCTGGTTAGCGAACGGTGGTCAAAAGACCAGTAACCACTCGAGGCTTCTGAATCTACAAAGAGTAGGAAACGCAGGTTACTTTGCAAGAAACTTCTACAAAAGCAGGATTTCAGCAATGATTTTGCCACGTAATTCAGTCGGGAAGTGAGATAGTTTGAGTACAGTTCGTCATCATAATAGTCAGCTTATAACTACTGGAACACCGTAAATTTTTCAACGTGCTTCTGAGAAATATGGTTTCAAGACATTTTGGAGCGGACCGAAATTCTAACCAATCTGTTGTGGACATAACGTGACGAGGGTGGTATGTTACGCTAAGCTAAAAGTTAGTTAAGTTGACAGCGAAGTTAAGAATGTATAAAAGAATGATATACATGGCAAATATGTCTACGTGATGGTATAAATGGATGGCAAATATCACTGCTGTGTGGCTGCGCACGACCCAGGGCTGGCCGTGCCGAAGCTTTCTAAGTAGTACTTAGTAAGGTGCGTAGCCTGAGGAACAAGATGTGAGCGGTGGGTCTGCTTGTAGATAAATCTCATCCAAATATACTTGCTTTCTTTGAAACATGGCTGCCTGAAGAAATCACAGACCGCGCTTACTTCGGGTAGTCTTGTCTACCCTAGAGGAACACAACGCTCTGTTGCGGTTTGCCTTCAAATTGATGGGTACTAAGGTTAGCGTTCAGCCAGTCCACAACTTAGTGGATAGGCTGAAGCTAAAAGAGGCCATTAAAGACCTCAAATACAAGTGAGCGGTCGGTAAACGAGGTCTCTGCTTGGTGGGTTTTCGGGTGGTCAGCCGGCGACCTGTTTCCGCCCTACCAGTGCCAGTACTAGTAGCGCACGACCTATGGCTGGACATTATGAGTACCTTCAGATAGTGCTAGGCAATGTTCGCAGCCTAAGGAATAAGATGTGCGCGATAGATGTGCTTGTAGATGAGTTCCATCCCCATATACTGGCATTCACTGAAACGTGGCTGTCGCGGGACATCCCGAAAGGTGGAGTACCTCTGTCTGGCTAAGCACTATTTAGATGTGCTCGCTTCGTTGGCCGACAAGGCGGAGACGTTGCGCTTTACGTTAGCTGTGAACTTGAGGTTACGCGTACCTACAGGTTTCAGTCGGCAGATAAAACTGTCGCATCTCTCTCGGTAGTGATTAGCACGTCCTCAGCTCAACTTACAGTTGTACTTGTGTATAGAAGCCCTGGGAGTGCGTCCAAAGAGGTGCTTGACTTTAATTGCTCCCATTCCGCAAACGGGTGTTTGATGCTGGGGGACAACAATCTACCGTAAGTTTGCTGGGCAGATCTTGCTTGCAACGCGGCAGAAGGTACTTTCGGGGCAGACCTAATTGAGCGCACGCTACAAGTACAGTTGCATCAGTTCGTGGACCTCCCCACTAGGTACATGCACGCTCAACTACCGTCGATTTTGGATCTAGTGTTCGCCAAGTCACTAGACTTCGTAGGTGAAATCATTTTCAGCTCTCCCTTAGGTGCTAGGGCTCATGTTTATGTTTCAGGTGTACTCCGACCAGGTGTCAACAGAGCATTGCTAAGCCACTTCCAAACACATGGCGTGCTAACTATCAGGCAATGCGCATCAAGGCTTCTGGGTATCGTTGTGAAATCTCGGTGGTTGCCACGGCTCAGGTGGCCTGGGACAAATTTAAATCCTAGCTCACGGAAGTGTCTACTCCCTACATCCCGCTTGCGAGGAGAAAGGTGACACGAAGGCGGACGCCGTGGATAGATACCACTGGCAAGTACCTGCTCCGGAAGCGTTCCGGGTGTTGGAAGACCTACCGTGCAAGTCCATCAACTAAGACCTAGGATAGATACCGCGAGGCTAAAAATAGGTGTACACAACACTTAAGGAAAGCCCGGCCGTTGTACGAAAAGGAATTAGCTGATGGAGCTTCGGAAAATCCGAAGTTCTTCGCTTATGTTAAGAGAAGCTGTGGTTCAAATTCGGTAATCTCAACTTTGATGCGGACCGATGGAACTCGTGTGTACGCGGACTCAGATAAGGTTCGTGTACTTGGGAAGCAGTGTGAGGGGCTTTTGTACATAAGGCCGCGTTGACTAGCGTTGCACTTTTCTCAGGGTACCTGAGGGTTCTTACTTAGCTGAGTATACTGTGGTAAAAATATAAGTCCTTGAACTGCTGCATGGACTGAACCCTTCCAAAGAAGCTGAAACTGCTTCAATTCAACGGAAGCTTCTACATGAATTAGAGGTGGAACGAAGTGGACCGCTGACAAGGGTGTTTCAGAAGTCACTTGACAGCTGTACATTACCTTCTAAATGGAAGGAAACTGTCCTCTGTCCTATCTTTAAAAGTGGCGACAGGAGTCTGTCAGTCAATTATAGGTCAGTCAGATTAATTAGCGTCGTATCCAAACTGCTTAGAAAGCTTGTGAGAGATTCCTTCGAAGGCCACTTGAATAGATATAATCTAATAAGCAGCGCACAATACGGTATAGCCCGATTATCGTGCGCTAGAAGCTTCAGTAAAAAACCAGACGGTCAACCAAAGGCGGTGGGTAGAACACACAAGAGTAACCTAGGGAAAAGTTAATTGGACGGGAGGAGAGTTAAGTAATGATAAAAAATGACACAGTAAGAAAGCTAGATATGGAGAATGTAGTTGGCGTCGACAGCGTAGACGGAGCGTAGTTTGCAGTCGAGTCGCGCGCCAAAGGCGCAGGTCGTATACGTGTTTCCAACAAACGGGAACAACGTTCTAACAAGCAAACAGCCTAATTCCCCAATACCTAAAAACGCTATAATTTTAAAATATTTTAGAATAGTTTACACAGTCGTACCGGGAATCCCCAGGTCACTGCACAGCCCCACCTAGAAGGGAAACCGTGGGTTACACCTCGATCTACATGAGGAATGTCCGCCGCGGGCCAGCCTTCGGCGTGACCAGGCAGTGCAACCTGATGCAGGTGCTCGGGTAGAAGCAGGCGATCGGACCCTAGCGGGCTCCCGCCAGTGTCCTCCTTAGTGGTGCCTAAAACACAAAATGGTGGAAAGTTCCTAGGCGTCAAATCTGCACCAGATCGTGGAGGGAAAATGCTCGCTTCATGCTCGTCATCTTCTCCGGTTCATGCGTGGAAGCTAAAAGAAAACAAGGCAGTGACGATGGAGGCGAGGGCAAAAGTAAGTATGTCACTTACCGGATGAGGTAGGCGTCAAGCAAAAGGCAACTACGTTGTGTGTTTTAAAACGTTTTCCTCTTTTTTTGGGTTTTCAAAACGTTATATGTTTTTGGGTTTTCAAATAATCCGTCGGATTTTTTAGCGTTTTCAAAAGCTTTCGCCAAGCTTTTGGGTTTTCCTACGTTGTTGGCCAAAAGGGAAAATGAAGGCAATAGAAGAAAAGTGAAAGGATCACTAATCGCTTATTCGCGCTGGCCATTGAACACGTCTACTCGACCTAGTCGACTTGTGCGAATCAGAGGAAGGCGCCGTCTCAGACGTCCTACCGGATCGCAAAATTGGACGAACTGCTGAAGACGTGGCGGTTGGTTCGATGGAAAACAGCGGATCTCAAGTGGCAGGCTTGGATGGAGCGTGATGCTTGGGGTCAGGGATGTTGGAAGCAGGCAGGTCTTCCATCATAAGCTGGGTTGAATCGTCAGCAAACGAGCAAGGGTCTCCACTGAGCTTAGGTTCCACGTGGGCATACTTGAGACAATGAATCGTAACGGCTTCTCGTTTATTGTGACGGTCGATGATAAAGATGCGGTCTTTACGCTGCAGAATCTTGAAAGGGCCTATGTATGGTCGACCCAGTGGTCTGCGAAGTCCATGGAGGCGAAGCAAAGCGAACGGACCACTTTGTAGTTCTTGGGGTACAATAGGCTTACTTTGTTGTTCTCTAATTTTGGAAAGCTTGTAGTGACGCATGCTCGAGGCTGGTTAACGTGCATAAATCACGTCGTAACGAGGCATTCTGGGACTATAGGCGAAGAAATCTCCAGGTAAACGCAATGGTAGTCCATATACTAACTCGGCGCTAGACGTACTTAGATCAGCCTTTAGGGCTGATCGGATCTCAAGGAGGACCATAGGTAGTACCTCAGTCCAACTTAGCGCACTGGCGGTGTTAAGTGTGGCTTTCAGCTGTCGGTAGAAATGTTCCACCATGCCGTTCGCCTACGGTTGCTAGGTGGTAGTACGAAAGCGTTGGCATCCAATGAGCTAAGAAGATCGTTAAAGTTAGAAGATTCGAATTTCGGGCCGCGGTTTGTCGTCACTGTAGCTGGACACCCGTGTGAAGCGGCCCAGCGCTCGACTAAAACGCGTGTTTCGGTTTCCGCGGCTACGTCAGTGATGGGAACGGCTTCGGGCCAACGGGTGCAACGATCGATAATGGGCCAAATGTAGACCATTCCTTTGGACGGGGCCAGAGGTACCGCTATGTCGAGATGGACGAGAGCAACTCGCGCTGAAGCGGACCGAAAGCAACCAAACGGAGCGGATACGTGCCGCTGAACCTTGGCTTGCTAACAGGTGAGCCAGCTGCGTGCGCGGCGCCTAAGATGACGTTGCATCCCCGGCCAAAGGCAACTCTTGGAGACAATCTTAGCAGTAGTTTTATCGCCTGTGTGGGCGATATTGTGGAGGGTGTCAAAAACGATACGGCGAAAGTTTCCGGAACAACAGGTCGAGGTCATCCGGTAGATGTGTCGCACAAAATTGTACCATCAGATGACGGCAAAGGGTGTGGGGATATCTTCAAAGTGGAAGCACGAAGTTCCGCTAAAGTTGGGTCGTTTGATTGCGCGGCGACCATAGCAGACAAACCGGTTGCTTGCCCGGCAGGGCGGAGCGCAGTACTCTCGAACGAGCATCAGCGACGAGGTTTTGTTGGCCAGACCTGTGTCGGATACCAGTCGAAAATTGGACAATGAAAGCCAACTAACGCATCGCACGTGTTGAGCGTTGAGCTTATTGATTTCGGAATGCGTACATAAGCGGCTTGTGATCGGTAATGATAATGAAGGCATTACCTTCGAGGACGTGTCAGAAATGTCGAACGGTAGAGTAAACGGCCAGCTTATCGGAAAGAAATTTGAGATGTTCTGCGTGTTGTTCTTTAGAAGCGCTGGCGACCAGGATATCGTCGCTGTATGGATAAACGAAACCTAGACCTCTAGTGACTGAATCGATAAATAGTTGAAAAGTCTGGGTTGCGTTAAGAACACCGAAGGGCATGCGCAAAAATTCGAGCAGCACAAACGGCGTGATTACGGCATTCTTCGGTATGTCTTCCTCAGCGACTGGAAGCTGGTGATACGCGCAAACCAGATCGATTTTTGAGAACCCACGTGTGCCGCGCGGGTTTCCCGTGCCGTCCCGCATGTGAGAAATAGGATAGCGGTGGGGAACAGTAATGTTATTGAGCGCTCCGTACTCACCACATGGACGCCATTCACTTGACATTTTGGGCACCATGTAGAGCGGCGACGCCCACGGGCTTTTGTACGGGCAAACGATGCCTAATTCAAGCAGGTGCTCGAATTCTGCGCGAGCAATTTTTAACTTGTCAGTGGTCATTCGCCTGGCTTTGGCAAAAACAGGTGGACCTTCTGTAACGACATGATGTTTTGCAGCATCAACGACGGATGGAAACGGTGCCATTGCACGAAGGACTTGCGGGAACTTGGTATTATGTATCTGATCGGTAGGTGAGCTTGACTGGTTGGCGTATACAGGTCTGATTGACTCAATTTCTGTCACAGTACCTATAACGGCCAGATTTGTTTGGCGATCGATCAGATGGCGTTGCTTTACATCAACTAGCAAATCAAAGCGCTGCAGAAAGCCAAGGCAAAGAATTGGCATTTGGACATCTGTGATGAGAAAGATCCATTTAAAAGGACGTCGTAGGATGAAATTGAGCCTGCGCGAGCGTTGACCATACACGCAAATGGTGGTGCCGTTTGCTGCACACAATTAACTAGTCGCCTCTTCGATAACATTATTAGAATTACGTGGGATAACGCTGACATCTGCGTCTGCGTCAACAAGATAACGGACACCCGTGCCTACCCGTTTCTCTGCGTGTTGCACTTGAAGGAACAAGGCGGGCGACATCATCTGGTTTGATGACTAAATCGCTCGCGGCACCAACAATAGCTTGATATAGTGGGAGATTTCGAACGTGATCTGGGACGAGTGTGACTACTGGACCGATTTCGGTGGCTGGATCCGAACTGTGTGAGGTTCACTAGTCGGTTGGTAAGTGCCGCTACTTGCGCTCTTAATTCTCCCACCTTAGTACTGGAAATGGACTGAACCAGAGATACTTGGGCGTTGGATACCCAAATACGGCCGGCAATACCGGTGAGTTGAGAAAGAGGCGCATCGTTTGCATATAATGGGTTACGGATATCACGTGGTAGGCGACGAAGACACATCTCTTTAAGGAAGAAGCCGCCAACAGAGAGAGGCTTAGCTAGAGCCTGCATCTAGTGCAGCAACTGAAAGGGATTTCGGTCATCAAATTCGGTTTTGTTAAGAAACTGTGTAAAGCGAGCATGGTCTGATATGCCGAATCAATTTATGACCACGGCCTTAAGCTCATGGTAATTCTCCCGATATTCAGAAAGCTCCAAGAATTTGTCGAGGTCATTGACAAATTGCGGAGGAAACGCTGCGTCATCGCAGTGAAAATCGACACTGTCAGACATAACGCTATTTTAACGAAAAAATGGATTCTAGCTGATTAAACCAGGCCTTAGGGTTAGTCACTCGGAATGGCGGTCTATGAAAACGGAACCAACTGACCTGATCGTCAGAAGCTGAGTGAATGACCTTCTTGGTAGAAAATAATTTGGAGCATGTGAAGTGAAACCAAATAGTGCAAGGTAAAAGAAGTAGGGTAGGCAGAAACAATTACCGGCTCTGGAAAGGAATATTAGTACCAAATGCACCAAAAATAGGATTTTCGGGGTCACCAATTATGGCGCGATTATCGTGCGCTAAAATTTTACTAGAAACTAGACGGCCAACCAAAGGCGGTGGGTAGAACACAAAAGAGTAACCTAGGGAAAAGTTAATTGGACGGGAGGAGAGTTAAGTAATGATAAAAAATGACACAGTAAGAAAGCTAGATATGGAGAATGTAGTTGGCGTCGACAGCGTAGACGGAGCGTAGTTTGCAGTCGAGTCGCGCGCCAAAGGCGCAGGTCGTATACGTGTTTCCAACAAACGGGAACAACGTTCCAACAAACAAACAGCCTAATTCCCCAATACCTAAAAACGCTATAATTTTAAAATATTTTAGAATAGTTTACACAGTCGTACCGGGAATCCCCAGGTCACTGCACAGCCCCACCTAGAAGGGAAACCGTGGGTTACACCTCGATCTACATGAGGAATGTCCGCCGCGGGCCAGCCTTCGGCGTGACCAGGCAGTGCAACCTGATGCAGGTGCTCGGGTAGAAGCAGGCGATCGGACCCTAGCGGGCTCCCGCCAGTGTCCTCCTTAGTGGTGCCTAAAACACAAAATGGTGGAAAGTTCCTAGGCGTCAAATCTGCACCAGATCGTGGAGGGAAAATGCTCGCTTCATGCTCGTCATCTTCTCCGGTTCATGCGTGGAAGCTAAAAGAAAACAAGGCAGTGACGATGGAGGCGAGGGCAAAAGTAAGTATGTCACTTACCGGATGAGGTAGGCGTCAAGCAAAAGGCAACTACGTTGTGTGTTTTAAAACGTTTTCCTCTTTTTTTGGGTTTTCAAAACGTTATATGTTTTTGGGTTTTC
This sequence comes from Dicrocoelium dendriticum, assembly GCA_944474145.2. Taxonomy (NCBI): domain Eukaryota; kingdom Metazoa; phylum Platyhelminthes; class Trematoda; order Plagiorchiida; family Dicrocoeliidae; genus Dicrocoelium; species Dicrocoelium dendriticum. The sequence goes on along the minus strand of CALYDF020005287.1, from coordinate 4,182 downwards.
AAATAATCCGTCGGATTTTTTAGCGTTTCCAAAAGCTTTCGCCAAGCTTTTGGGTTTTCCTACGTTGTTGGCCAAAAGGGAAAATGAAGGCAATAGAAGAAAAGTGAAAGGATCACTAATCGCTTATTCGCGCTGGCCATTGAACACGTCTACTCGACCTAGTCGACTTGTGCGAATCAGAGGAAGGCGCCGTCTCAGACGTCCTACCGGATCGCAAAATTGGACGAACTGCTGAAGACGTGGCGGTTGGTTCGATGGAAAACAGCGGATCTCAAGTGGCAGGCTTGGATGGAGCGTGATGTTTGGGGTCAGGGATGTTGGAAGCAGGCAGGTCTTCCATCATAAGCTGGGTTGAACCGTCAGCAAACGAGCAAGGGTCTCCACTGAGCTTAGGTTCCACGTGGGCATACTTGAGACAATGAATCGTAACGGCTTCTCGTTTATTGTGACGGTCGATGATAAAGATGCGGTCTTTACGCTGCAGAACCTTGAAAGGGCCTATGTATGGTCGACCCAGTGGTCTGCGAAGTCCATGGAGGCGAAGCAAAGCGAACGGACCACTTTGTAGTTCTTGGGGTACAATAGGCTTACTTTGTTGTTCTCTAATTTTGGAAAGCTTGTAGTGACGCATGCTCGAGGCTGGTTAACGTGCATAAATCACGTCGTAACGAGGCATTCTGGGACTATAGGCGAAGAAATCTCCAGGTAAACGCAATGGTAGTCCATATACTAACTCGGCGCTAGACGTACTTAGATCAGCCTTTAGGGCTGATCGGATCTCAAGGAGGACCATAGGTAGTACCTCAGTCCAACTTAGCGCACTGGCGGTGTTAAGTGTGGCTTTCAGCTGTCGGTAGAAATGTTCCACCATGCCGTTCGCCTACGGTTGCTAGGTGGTAGTACGAAAGCGTTGGCATCCAATGAGCTAAGAAGATCGTTAAAGATAGAAGATACGGTATAGCCCGATTATCGTGCGCTAGAAGCTTCAGTAAAAAACGAGACGGTCAACCAAAGGCGGTGGGTAGAACACACAAGAGTAACCTATGGAAAATTTAATTGGACGGGAGGAGAGTTAACGAATGTTAAAAAATGGCACAGTAAGTAAGCTAGATATGGAGAATATAGGTGGCGTCGAGATCGTAGACGGAGCGCAGTTCACAGTCGAGTCGCGCGCCAAAGGCGCGGATCGTATACGTGTTTCAAACAAACGTAAACAATGTTCCAAAAAGCGAACAGCGTAATTCCCCAATACCTAATAAGCTATAATTTTAAAATATTTTAGAATAGTTTACGCAGTCGTACCACAGAATCTCCAGATCACTACAATGGATTCCGCCACTGGCGCGATTTTGAATGCGGCTGTTGTTCATCAGGACAAGCTGATTCCGCGTTCTCAAAAAGTAAGGCTATTATCGGGTACTCGCGCAATGTGTAGGTAAAGAGGTCAGCACCTCCAAAAATCCAAAAGATGATTTGTACCGTGCCTAATTGCGAAGTTGAATAAAAGTTAAAATGTTGAGATATAACAGTGGTTTGTTAATAGGGAAACTGAATATAAAAAGTGGTTTATGGAAGTCCACTGTATGTATCAGAAAAGCGAAGGAAGTGGGATAATGTACGGTAAACTGTCCAAGACGCAGGAGAATCCACCTACAACCTACAACCCTGTGTACCGGAATCACACTGCCGAAAAAACATTATTTCCAAGTGGCGGATAGGACGCTCCGGACTCCGGAACGAGTTTTCGTGTCTGACGAACTTGTTGGTTGCTCGTGAAGCTTGGGCCGAGGCAATGAGCAATGGCCACTTATTGGATGTACTTTTCGTAGACTTCTCGAAGGCATTTGATAAGGTACCACACTTGAGGCTATTACAAACCTGAGCTCCTACGGTGTACCTGGCCGCACCCTACGTTGGGTATCTGCGTTCTTGCAGGGAAGCGAGCAGTGTGTACGCGTGGGTCCCAGCTTGTCCTTTAGGCAAGCGGTCCTTAGCTGTGTCCCACAAGGGTCTGTCCTTGGACCGATGCTGTTCTCCATCCACGTAAGCGATCTCCCTGGAAAGCTTAGATTACCATCCCTATTGTTTGCTGATGACGTTAAGCTATGGAATGTTGTAAATGTTCCTGGGGGTTTTGAGGCCATACAGCATGCCCTGGACATGCACTGGGACTAGTCTACTTTGTGGCTACCGCCCGTTAATCAGGCTGTGTTCCGTCCTTGGTATAGGAGCAACGTTCCTGCCTTCAAGCTACGTACTCTGTGGGGTCGAACACTCCTTTGTATCCAACCAGGTACACCTACGCGTCGTTCATTTCTTGTCTTTGCATTCCAGTGACAACTGGAAGTGGGCTGTTACTAGAGGTTTCAGAATGTTGTGGTTAATACGCCGTTCTTTCGGGGTCTTAACTGCCGACATAGTTGTGAAGCTGTTCTCAGCTTTCGTTCGGTCCCATCTGGAATACTGCCTAAACGCTTGCCCGCTGCGCCTTGTTCGGGAAAAAATGGAGCTCGAGAGGTTTTGAGAGTAGGTACCAAATTGGTCGAGCGGTTACGGGGACAATCGTACCCCAAGCCTCCACTTAGCTTAGGTATGCATTCAAGGCATTACCGCTGGCTTCGAGGAGACCTAATACTTGCCGCGTGTTAACAGGGAAGGTTGGACGGGACTTGAGCTTGGTATTTAACCCGGCTAAGTAGCCATGTCTTCGCGGTCATCCCATGAAGCTACACAAGCCGCGTTCTGACCGGATCTTAGCGGAAACTCGGTTACCGCGTAGAGTTATTGAGCGCGTGAACCCGCTTCCAGAAAGTGTAGTCAGTGAACCTACGGTTAAGGGTTTCGAGCGTCAGTTAGGCGCCCTTGGGTGGCAACACGAAGCCTTACCCTTCTCCTGACCACATCCATCTTCAAACTTTCAGTTCTTATTCTGTCCATCTCTTCATTGTTTTGTAGTATCCTTCATTTAAAGAACTTTCATTCCCCTTTATCTCCCATTTTCTACTTCTTGCTTACTTCACGTATCCTACACCGCGGGGACTGCTAGTGCAGGGAACGTAGGCGGTAACTGGTTGCTCGAGGTGTGTTTCGGGTGTTTTGTTTTGGATCTATTAAGGCCCAGCACATTATCATTTCCTGGCTCAACGATTTGCTTAGGAAGGAACACACAAGGAATTTTCCTATCGTTATAGTGCATTTGAATCTGTCTGGCTACGCACTGGTCCGCGCTGACTGCTCCATTGGCCGTCAAAGGGTGGTGCAACACTTTTGTGAGGTATCACATCGACATATTGCGGACCAGCGTTCTACAATCTCTCGACAAACCAGTTGAGGCTCTCGCAGTCTTGATTTGCGGTCGTGTTATTATATAGAAGCTTTGTGAGCACCTCCAATGGAATCACTGAGTTTATACGCACTCACTCTACGAACAAGTATCTGGTGTTAGAAGACTTTAACCTTCCAGAGGTTTGTTGTGATGGTCTAGCTTGCAGTTCGGCTCTGGAATCCTTCGGTACAAAACTGCTGAACTTAACGCTGCAGGTACCACTACACCAGTTCGTGGACCTCCCCACTAGGTACCTGAGCAATCGGCAGCCGTCCATTTTAGGTCTCGTTTTTGCTAAGTCACTTGACTTTATACATGACATTAATGACGACTCACCTCTTGGTGCTAGCGATCACATTTAGTTGTCTTTCCAGTGTGCCCTTATCAGGCGGTACCAAGCTACTACCGGTTGGTATCCAAACATTTAGCCAAGGCCTTCCAAGCGAAGCGGGATAAAGCTGGGTCATCGTCTTGTGTGATATCTGTGACCGACGCTGTTCACAGCCTGGGAAAAAATTAAGGCTCACCTCGTCGACATTTCTGCACCTCACATCCCACTAGTAAAATGGGGAAATCAAGAGCGCAGCCTCCGTGGGTAGATTCCGCGGGGAAGGACTAGCTTAAGAAGCGGTTTAGATGCTGGCGAGCGTACCAAACAGCGCCGTCGAACAGCAAGTTTGACAAGCATCGGTTGGTTCGAAATGTGTGTAAGCTCCAACTCAGGTTTGCCCGGCTTTAGTATAAAAAGGGCTTAGCTGATACGGCTTCGAAAAATCCCAAGAAATTCTTCTTTTACGTTATACGACGCCCATACCACCATTGCTTGGAGGCGATGGGACCCATGCCTATAGTGACTA